>BGPR01002985.1:42314-151006 GCA_013235015.1 Araneus ventricosus
TTGAGATTTTTTCATCAATAATCTAAAAGGTATAATTTGTTTCTGTATCATACTGAACTAAAGAATATATGTAAAAAATACATTTTGTATGTATAATACAAATAATTTTTATGTTGTATAAGAGTTAAAGGCCTCAGAGTAATTCTTTGAAAAAAGACTTGTGGCAAATATCAGTTACATATGCAACAATTTTTTTTACAGGAATGCATCACATGCTAAATTAGATGAACTCCTATCGCATACAAATAAATTTTTGGAAACATTTTAATATCTCTTTCTTTAACTTTTATACCGTTTTTCGATGACTAAGAATTATAATTATTGACATTAACCCATTAATGCCTAGCATGTCTTTTTAGGGACGTTTCTAAAAATGCAACATAAACTCACAGGGACTATTTTTTCAATATAAGTTTCACAAAAAAGCATTTTAAAATATGCTTCTTCTATATTCAGCCGATGGCTGCATGTATAAATCGTTTGGTTGATAATGTAGCCTTTGTATATTTAAATCAGACTCGAAAAGCAGCTTTTAGGAATGCCAAGAAGAAAAGACCAAGTCTAATAAATTATTTATTAGATAATTTACTTGAATTTAACAAATATATCAGTAATTACAATTGAAAGAATTTGTTTCTCGAGGGAATTTCATATAATTTTAGATTCTGATAGTTTTTTCTGCATTTTGCATTACGTTCCTAAATAGGGGGATAGAATTAAGAAGGCATTAAAATATAAGTTTTTGTCAGGATATTTTTAGTAATTTTCTCATTGATTTCAGGACATGTAATATTGGTATACAAAATATTATTAAAAATTACTGGCATTAATAGGTTAATGCTACCAACTTATGAAAAGTACTTCAAATATTACACCAATTGTAATCATGAAGGTTGTTATAAAATAAGGATTTACCAATCATAAATAAATAAAAAATTTAATAATTATCTCTTTGAAGTATTACTTCAAGTAGTCTAGAAATATGAATTTTTGAATAATTCCTTTGTGAAATTCCAATCTCTTCCTACAGATTTTTACACTGCATGAAAAGAAACAGTGGAAATGAAAGTCATTAAAAATATTCATTTTTTTTGCTTATATAAGTCACCTAGAATGGTTGCAGTCAACTAGGATGCTTTTCTTTATGAAATATTTATTTAAAGATGTAAAAATGTATGAACATAACTTCTAAAATGCCTTCCGTAAGCTAGATTTCTGCACGGCGTGGAAAAAAGGAAAATCACTGCATGGAAAGAAACAGTAAAAAGGAAAATCATCAAAAATATTATTTGTATTGCTTATCTAAGAAATCTAGAATGGTTGCAGTCAACTAAGATGCTTTTCTACGTGAAAGTGGTAATTAAAGAGGTAAAAATGTATGAACCTACTTTTAAAAATGCCTTCCGTTAGCTATATTTCTGCACCGCATGGAAAGAAAAAACGAAAAGGAAAATCATCAAAACCCTTCATTTTATGAAACCACTATTATTTACAAAAAGTCAAAATTTATCCATTAAAAATATAAAAAAACACACACAAATTCGAAAAAAACTTTTCTTGGAATAAAAAGATATCTTTGTCGTAAAATTAAATTAAGATTAAAAGTCAGTAAAAAAGCTTATTTTTCTTTACTCGAAGGAAAATTACTTGTTTTTATTTAATTAGTTATCTGATGATCCGAATTCATTTAATTGCTTTCAAAAACTAATGGCTGTTTATCATGCTATGAAAGGGGGAAAAAAACTTACCCTGCATGAAAAAATGAAAGCAAAATAAATTATTATATTGTATCATTTAAATAAAGACAGCTTGAAGGAAATGATACCTACAAAATAAATTACTAGATTTAATTTAAGCAAGTAATTTCTTCACTTACTAAAAATCGTTCCCATGAAAGTGTTTTTTCTAATTAATATAAAAGAGAATTCAGCGTAACTGGTATTTTTTCTGTAAAACTCTAAAACTGTTTTTTTTCTAACTCTTTTAAGTAAATTCTTTCAAGCAGTGCTTTTAAAGAGTATTCAATTATCAGCATTATGAAGAAAAAAGAACATTTCCAAACTAAACTGTTAATTGCCCAATTTATGTCTATATGTTATTCTAATATGCGGCAACTATTTGATACGAGATTTAAATACGTAAAAACGAGTAAAAGAATTTAAGCAAAAAGTGCAATTTTAACTTCAAAGTCTTATTTTTAAGCCACAGCATCAATTAAAAGAAGAAAGATCATTTCGTGATTAATTAAAAATCTCATAAAGGATAGAAAGTAAATATTCATATTTAACAGTAAGAAAAGCATACAAAAGCCTTTCTGCAGACAGTTTTAAGTTCTCATTTTTTATCCACACTTCTAGTGTCAAGAAAGATATCCGCTTTTAGTTTTATTAAATACATACATTTGATTTCAAAATTGAAAAAAATATTCTGTCGAATTTCATTTTAATAGCCTTTAAACCTTATTTAAACTCTTAGATGCCTTTTTGTAGAAATGAATGAATTAAAATAGCATTTGTTGATGCTACTTTATCTCTACGAATGTAATATAGAACGATAAAATATTTTTTCAATAATTAAGATTTTAAAGTTATTATTAATATATGGTTATAATATGTTATTTATATATGATTATATGATATAAAGCTATTATTAATAATTAAATAATTAAAGTTATGATTAATATATGGAGGGTTCAGAGACAAAGTGAGCCAAGTTCATGAGAGTATGCAAACAATCAATGATTTAAAAAAAAAAATTATAAAATTATTATTTAAAAAGAAAGCAGAATTAAAACTGGACAAGAAATTTTTTTTTAATATTATACAAAAATTAAAATGAATAAAATTGAAAAAGGAAATGAAGAAAAAAGGAATGAAGGCCAAGTTCATGAGATTTATTTCCGAGAAAACAGATTTCAAAATTTATTAGCTGAATTTAAAATAACAGTGAATTTCTATTGATCTTGTTGTCTGGTGGATACAAATTTAACTATGGACTTAAATCATTATTACACCGAAAATATAACATCTCTTCACTACCATAGTTACGTTAGTGCAAAATTGGCACAACATGGACTTGGTTCACTTTAACTCTGAACTCTGCATATATTTCGAAGAGATGTATGGATAAATGTTTTTCTTTCCAATATATTCCGGAATAGGTTCAGGTCTTAGAGGAAATTAATATTAAATTCAGACCTTAAAGTCTTTTTCCTCTACAGAAAACCTATTCTAGTTTTGAATCTGCATGGATGAATGGCCTCTGATGAAGTCATTCACCGGATTCTTACTTCTTATCTTTGTCTGTTATTACTTTTGTATTTTTAACTCTTCCACATTTTAAAATTCCCTTTATTATTATTTATATCTTTCGAAGAGATAGTGTTATAATATTACATTTAGCAATGCTGAATTATTTCTCTTGATGGCGAAATTTGGCATTTTTGGAAGGTGATCATCTGCAATGTACTGAAGTTCTTCAGTTGTTCAACTTTTTGATAATATTAATCCAGACATCAACTGAAGATTCTTTTTGTGAAATCTCGTTCCTAAAACAACTACATTCATTTGATAATTTGTTACTTGAATTTTCATTTATAATTCTTGCTTGTCTAATTGTTAATAAAATGTCACAAAGAATAATTTAAAATTTATTTTTCTCCCATGCCCCCCCAAAAAATTTGAAACGCAATATGCTTATTGAAATCATTTTTTCCTAAATTACCTACCAGGTGGCATCACTGTTATGAAATCAAAATTTAATCACCTTAATCGATTAACTGATAATCTATAGTTTTAAAAATTATAAAAGGCAAGGTTTGTGTGTGTGTACTTGCGATGTTTAGACGAAAAATATTGCACTTAAAGCTTGAAATTTGAAGAAAACAGATATACGATATCATGCCTTCAGGTTCTGAGAACAAATTACTAATATAATAGCCCAGATCTGTCTTTCACCGATCCAGTAACGCTCTGACTTCCCCAACAGTAAAATTCGCGCCATAGCACTGATAGATGTTAAACAGCATTATTTCATTCTTAGAGCACGTAAATTTCAGTAATTTTAAATTTAAAAATGTAATTGTCGTTCTAATTTCAAATTTAATGGCTCTAAAATAGAGAAATAAAATTTACTATCGATTGATATAAAATTTATTTCGCTATATTCAATAGTTCTCGAGAAATTTTAAATTATATTAATCATATGTTTCAAATTAATTTCCGTTTTTTAATAGAATTTAGTAAATCACATCAGTGGTATATCATGCGCGTGATATATTTTGGATGCCACGATGCATCTGATTAATCGTGATGATATAATTTCATAATATTTTTTGGCAACGTTTGACAAGCAGGGAAGTGCTTTGTTTTGATTATTATTTCGAAAAACAATTCCTTTTAAATTTTAACTTTCGACTTACGTTTGTCAAGCTGACAATTTCATTGTTATTGAATTATTATGAAAATATTTTGTATAAATTTTTTACTATAATTTAATACTTTATAATTTCAACAGGCATACCATGACGGGTTTTTTTCTAGTATATTAATAATCATGTCACGGGCAACTCCGTGCGGGTGCTGCTAGTTATGTTTATAAAATATGAAAATAGTGTATTGCATCGATAATTCACATTTGCACAAAACTTTAAAACTCTATTACATCAGCAAGAAAGTGAAAAATTGTTTACAAAATCTATCTTTAAAAACATGAAACATGTGAAGTTAAATAAAAGATTGTAAACGTATTATGGAAAGGAATGAATGAATATAAAGGATTTTATAAAAGAAATGGACAGGTCGTAATCTTATTGGAATTTTTTTCTTTAATTTTTTATGATAACAATAGTTTGTCAAAAGACAGCAGAGTTTTATGATTATTAATACAAAATATAGAATTCTTTGTTCATTATGCAGAACTGAAGTAAACCATTTTTGTTACTATTTCCTAAATCGCTTCAATGTAATAATCGCTATCTATTTCCTATATCTTTTCTTTTTCTGAAAACAACTAGTAAACTTTAAAACTTAACTTAGTTTTTTATATATACATAATTTTATTGTTCTATACTTTTGGATTTGGTACTTTATAATGAGAAAAAGCCTTTCTTTACATATTTGTGGCTCTCAAGAATAAAGATTTCTTCATCAGTTTGGATGCGTATCCTGGTTAAAAAATGTCCTTTACATATTTTTCTAATTGTTACATGCATGCTTCTATAAATTTAATAAAATCAATTAAGTCATTTCTTATTAAAGTCCGAAAATTGTATATTGTCAGTGAAAAGACACAAGTGTACAAAATTCTAAAGCACTAGCAGTGAGCTAGTGCATGACGAAAACTAAAAAAAATTTGAAAACTCCATCTTTACAGACATGAAACATGTCAAGTTAAATAAAAAGTATTTAATAATATTATGAATATTTAACTATAAATTAAACAGAATTCATTGCTTGCGTTTTGATGCAGTACTTGCCGACATCATTCACATCAATTTTGGGTAGCACTTGGTTTCTGCATGGTGACTTGAACGGAAGACATTGACTTGTCAATATTGAATAACAAGCGATTGCAAGCACTTTTATTCTACTGCAATTTCGTCTTTATTCAGACATACAAAAGAGAAATTCTAGGATGCAATAGAATTCTAAATCCACAGTTCTATCAACGAGATTTTTATTAGTGATTAGTCCAGCACTGTTCAAACCTTCTGATCGAATCTGATCTCTATCTAGAAATTGGTAGAGGGAGTTTCAGAACTATAGGTTTTCTCTGACAATTCTGTCCACATGAGTGACCAATCATGTCTCAGATAACGTGAAATGATCCATTTCCTTCTAGCGGCATTCTATGGATATAGATATATATTGCATTTTTTGTGTGTTACTTAACTTTGCTGTATCGTAGGATTCTGCACCCATTTCAACACACAGGTGCGCATTTTCTTGGAAACGATTTTCGTCCCCTCACCCCTTATGATGTATCACGTGTCATATTTTCCCAGTCTTTGCATTTTTTTCTCTCTTGAAGTGTATGACCTCTGATCATGTTCCCTTTTTTTTCTTTTCCTTCTGAAGTCTTGTGAAATCAATATAGGGGGTTCAGTTTCCAGAATATAAATACATGGCAGAAAGTCTCATTGATTTTCTGAAGGACTGCTTGTAGGACCAAGGCATAGATTTCGTCATTTCCTTTCTAAGACTTTTGAAATGAGAACATTTGTTTTGAGTCTGACTAAAACAATGTTGTAATACTTAGAGGATAAAAGGAAAAAGATAGTTAAAATGTGAAATAGAAAGAGAATTTTCTAAGTGTATTTAAAATATATACATATAATTTTTATGACTGATTTTCAATGTTTAGTGTGGCACATTGGCTTAATATTTAGGAAAAAAAAATTCTAGGACGAATTTGTCGCCTATTTTTCAATGGCGCATCAAGAAATGTACTCAGCTCTGTTGTAAATCTACCGATAAATAATTTATTCATTTAAAATTCATGATCTGAAAATCATTATATAGCTTACCCTTGAGTAAATCCTAGGGTAATAAATGACCAAATGCAGAATTTATAGTACGAAAGATACGAAATATGATTAATATCTTTACGATTTTATGAAAGATACGAAATACGATAAGAATTTTAGACGATTTTTACTTTTTTTCCTACTCAAAATGCTACTTTTGTTCCATACACCAATCCTTTTTTGTAAATATATTTATAAAATTTGTGTAAAATTATTACACTTGTTTATGATAAACAAGGCAGATATTTTCATTTAATAAAATTTATCTCATATTCGGTTTCATTAATCGGTCAGTTATCCTTCATAGGTCGTTTCTTTAGGTTTTTATCCTTTAATATATTAAAAAAAGTCACATTTTCTTGCTATTCAAATATGACAACTAATCCTTCGATATTATTTTGTGAGTCTGTTTAGTATTAGACTAACAAACCTTGCTTGAAGCTAAATGGGACAATTTTGAGGTGGATCTTACAATTTTGAATCTTTATAAGATAACAAGACTGATGCCTAAATCTGTACAACCTTTCTCCGTGCTTTTACACCAGTAATGCGAGAAGAACAGATTTAAAGTACACCAAACCCCCATACAAGGTCGATCCTCTGAAACTCGGGTGTAGATCGCTAGACCTTCTGTACAAAAGCCGCGATTCTGGCTTTTGGACAACAGAACCACAAGAAGACGCGATATATATGCGTTTAACATTCAGTAACCATTGATATTTATAATTCTGTGCACCATCCTTGCTAATTTAAGACATGCAGCTCCATCGCCAACACGATTACATTCACAGCCTTCTTGTTCCTCGCATTACATTGGAACTCGGCCGTTGGTGTACTTTGGCGAAGCCGTTGAGCAGAATTCTAAATTTCAACTCAGTAATCATACAAATCAATGATAGAGAATTTTGAAAACTTGATTGCAGATCAATGGAATTGATCGCAGTTGTGGAATTCGCAAAATGAGGTAAATATCTTAGCCTGAATTCTAAGCATCTTTGAAATAATTTATACAAAATTGGAAGTCGGAAAATGCGGTGCACATTTTCGGACACATTTCTTGCTTCAAATGTTAATTAATTCAGCAGATTAGACGAAAATTAAAGAAGAAAGGAAAAACTAAGCTAACCTTAAAATCATATTCAAAAGTAGAAGAATTGTAGAAAAAAATCATTCCTTACAGACTTTTTCAGGGTTACCTGTAGGCTGGGATTCAAAAAATGGGATTTTTTTCTGTGAGAAAACTGACAAAACTTCTGAAAAAAGACCTCTTTTAACCCGAAAAATCACAAGAGAAATAGAACACAATGGAAAGACTACCCGCAAATGAAACTACGACACATCAAGACAGTTGCACCGAAAAATATTTTATTTCAAAAAATATTTTTAAATGCAAATTAATCAGCCATCAGGATCATTTTTCAGCAGATTAGATAGCACACGAATAAAATAAGCCAAATATGCTTGACATTTCTGAAATAAGTATGGTAATTTTGTTTTAACTGACACCATATGAAGAAAAATATACCAGTTAAGGTAACTAATATTTAAATTTTGTGCCTGTTGAATTTCAAATAAAACCAAATATCTATTAGTAAAGCATCGATGCTGATATGGACATAGTTGAGTCTTATAAAACTTCATTAAACTTAGAAATCCGTGATTTTCCAAGGCATACTTTTAAGTTTGATATTTACTCTGTCAAATTCTCACTTTATTCAACTATTCTCAATTACCAAATAAATGGTGAATTGCAATTAAACACAAAAATTTAATTTCCCAACAAGTCTTGCCGGCAGAATTGGTGAACGATTTGGAATTTATCTAGTATATTTTTTTCAGTTTAAGAATTTAATTAACTTTCGAACGCGAGGTGTCACATCTCTACCTATAAGCATTCTATTTTGGAGACTGGAATTTCTGACAAAGAGCATTTGGGAATGGATCACTTTCTGCAGAAAACACAATTACGTTTAGGAAATGCCATTATCCTGCGAAGCTCAAATAGAATTTGTGTCACTGTCAGTTGGAAGACGTGGGCGAAAAAAGAGAGGGAAAAACTTTTTCTGAATTAAAATGAATGGAGGCTGATTCTTTGACATGTCATAAAAAAATTAACATCTGTATTAAAAGTTTTCAGACTTTCTGGGGAATTTTTCTGTTCGCTAAGCGACGGCAAAAAAGTTCTCTGGAGGATATATTTAAAATTTATTGTGTTAATCTTTGCATGAATTCTGTCCTTGTTTTTTTGGTAGAGGTTCGGTATTAAACATTCTTTGGAGTCACATTTCTAGATCACAGAACAAAAAATTATGTTGCTTTCATTATCTTTCACGTCTCATAATGAAAAGGGATATTACTTTCTTTATCAATCTTACTTTCTATCAAATATGCCTCAGTCAGATCTGTTTCAAAAATATATAATTTAAAAAAAAATGTCAAAATTCTTCTGATTCAGCATTTTAAATTCCTACATGTCAATGCCAGACACAATAATGAAGGAAACTAAATGTAGTGGGATAGCACGTGTGTTAATGAAATGGATATTTTCGCAGTTTAAGTTTATTTTAATAGTTTATGAAAAATTATTTTTAATGAAACGAACTATAATAATATGTTCAAAATCTGAGCCAACGTAGTAGCCAATATTTAAAGTATAACATCTGAGTAAAAATGAATAATTTTTATTTGAAGCGTCATTTATGGCTGATTATTGAATAAAACCTGTTTTTAATAATTTTGAGTTACCTAGGAAAAGGAATTGTTATAGACATACTATCGCTGTAGACGCTAGCCAGACAGATTTGCGCCTACAATGTTTATGTAGGTGTTTATAAGCATATATACTTATTTTATTGCGTCTAATGAATTCATCTTACAAATACTTGCTGACATAAATTTTAGGAACTTTAAAGTTCTTAAAAATGTTTAAATAATTAAAAGAGAAAATTTTAGTTAAAACTTTTACTAAGAATAAAAGTATGCGTAAAAGGGAGTTGTAAGCATAATATTATTTCATAATAAAATTGCAGAAAAAAACTGTTAATTTTGTTTTCTTAGTTGTTGATACAAATGAAACTTGTAAACACATATGTCTGAACCCATCTAACGAGTTCAAATGCAAATCGGGAATATCTGGTTATGTTGAAACAAGATCCTGTGTTTATTATGGATCCGATGTCCTTAGTAGAGATTTGTGTCTTCTCATGTGAACAGTCAACAGCTTTTGCGTCATCACTCTGCTCATCCGGAAGTAGCCCTGCAATACACTCTTCATCGCTTGTGTCACTGAATACTATCACAGTTACAATTAATAAAATTTAACAAAAGATATTAAAAATTAATTAAAACTTTTTTGCATTATACAGAATGGCGCGTATGCAGCAACTTCTAATAAAATGCAAATGCAGATAATAGAAAACAAAAAAAGAAAAAAGAAAAAAATATACTGAAAAAACAGAAGAAGTAAACAATAGCAATAACAATACACCTTTTTGTGCGCCCAACGCAGCAGCATCCAGTGATTGCATCAACAAATTGTACTGCAATTAACCAACAAATCACTATAGAATTAAACAACAAAAAATTCTCAAATAATTAAAATAATTAAAACACATAAAAGAAAACAATTAGAAAATAAAAGAGAATACAATCAAAATGGGAGAAATGGAAGAGAACTCGAATGGCGAACTTTTTCAAAGACCACTCGCCACCGGCGTTCTAATATGGATAAATTTTCTGTAAAGGGTAAGGCTACATAGTCAAAATTATACCCCCTGTGGCCTGAATTTATCCATTAACTGAAAAATAGGAAATAATCCCTTTGTAAAAAGAAAAAAAAAACATAATAGAGTCCTTTATAACAAATCTAATAAATACTAGAGAACGTTTTTCTTGTTTTCTATTATCTGAATGCTATCATATCATTTTCCGAGTTTAGGAATTCAAGCATGAGCTTTCTATAGTGGTCAAGTTATCGTTATAGACAGGTGCATCTAAAAAGTAATTATCGCTGCAAGAAGGTTCAAAATATATTGAGTAAATGGGAGTACCGCCGGGACCAAAGAAAATATCGTTATAGCCAGACTTATCATTATATATAAGTTTACTGTAATTATTTTTGAGTTGATGTTGCGCCCAAAATAAGTACACGTTTGTGAGATACTTTCGCATGTTTCACGGAGTCAATTAAAATTAGTATGATTGCTTACAAGAGCAACAAAAGCTTCATTCTGTCTAGTTTTGGGAAACATTTTATTCAAAGTTTTCTACTTATTAAATTAATATGATACATATATAGAAAGTGAAGTAAAACTTACATTATTTTTATTGTGAATTTCACCCCTCTTAAAAAAGCGACTAGTTAAGTGCTACAGAGAAAATAATTTCATTGACATTTTTATTTATATACAACACAATAAATATATTCTGTGCTATTAAATTAATTGAATATCTTAAATGTTTATATTTTATTCAAATTTTAATTTCACTCACTTAATTTTAAATAAATGCAATTAAATGTACATTAATAAAGAAAATTTATTTTCTATGTTCTTTAAAACCTCTTTGAATGTTTTCATTAAACTCACTTTTTCCCTTAATTAATATTGTCGTGAAGATACAAAGAATCGCAGAATACATTTTAATAATAAAGTAGATTTATTAGCTCGAAACAACTCGTAACACAAGGGAACCGATAACTTGCCCACAACTTCTGGGTCTCGTCATTTATACACTCACGGAATATTCCAGAATCCTCCTGCTGGAATTTTAAATAAATATCTAGAATAGCCTAGAATATAAATAAACAATAAAAACATTTTTAATTGAAATACCAGTTCTTGGATTAATCTACCGAGACCGGGGTTCGAACCAGTCCAGTGCTCTATCAACTGAGCAATGGGGAAACGTTAACTAGGTTTCTTTATGCGGCAATATCCATTAGAAATTTATTTATACTCAAATTTTTAGTCTGAGTATTTTGAACTCTATGACTGTGCACTGCCTTGCAACATTTCTGGTTTAATATTTTCATTCATATTGGCCTTTTATCTTATATGTCACTGATAATTAAATGTATTCTACAAGCTGCAGCATAACGTTTTGTTAATTATATCTAGTTGCCAAATAAAAATATTATATCTCATAAACGCCATATATTTAAGAATTCCTAAAAATGTGACGTAAATTTCAAAGCGCTCAGAAAAATGCAATACACGGGCCATTTATTTATTTGTATTAGAATGTTCATTAATTGTGGAAAATTATCATATGTAAAAAGTTTAATTTGTATGTTTAATAGATAACAGAGCACTTAATATGAATTAAATTGCAGCCGTATTTGCCTCCTGATTAATTAGATATATGCTTTTTTAAATAATTAATTAAAATGAACTTTTGTATTTATAGTTCGTTTATTTTGTATTATCATTCTTTTGGAAACTTCTATAAATGAAGTCTAGTGTTCAATTTTCTACCTGCATTCATACAGTTTTTATCCTATATGTAACTGAAATACATTGGCCTACTAGAGTTTAAGTACAACTTGTTTTTTTGTGTATAATTTACAAACAAACGAACATAAAACATGAAAGTTTGAACAATTTTGCGTAAACAGTTTTTAATGAATTTAACTAATTTTAGTGTCAAGCATAAATAACAATTAAATTTTTATTATAAAATTTCATTCTTACAAAAGTCCATCCTTGGAGAAAAATAATAAATGAAAGATATCTGTTAAAAATAAATAAATGAGTTGTTAGGTAACGCGCAATTGCAGCGCCACCTACAGCTCCCGACATCTAATCAACCATTACAAGCTTGGATGAGGGCGAGACAAGCCGCTCACTTCAGCAGTGACTCGTATTCTATAATATATACCACTTGCAGCGTGGTCAGCATATGGAACTGTATACAAAATATCTGTCCTTGCAGAATAGTTAATTAATTATTCTCCCTTGGGAATTAATAATCATAAAGTGGATTAATTTAACCACTATCCACACTTATGGAAAATCATATTGTAAGCACCCACTCCAGCGGTGATGTACTAAAAGTGATGTCCCACAACTTGTGGTAATAATTGTTTCTATTTTATATTTATTATATTGAGTTGTTTCATTAAAGATTTATTTTTCTATCGACGACTTTTCTATGCATAACACTCCACATGAGTTTTAACAACGCCTGTGCCCTCCCCTAGCTGTAATGCATTGGCAACAACGATTTTTAGAACTTTCAATTAAATTATTGGGTACCGAAAGGAAAACAAAGCCTGTTCAAGCTCATTTAAGGACCTCAGAGGGGATCTTGAAGCAGCCACTTGTCTTTCGAGGTAATCCCAAAGATGCTGTATCTTTTAAGGTTCAGAGATTGTGTCTAACCATCCATTCACTCGCTTGGTGAAGTCGAGGATTTTAATTCATTAGAATAAGTTTCTCGCCAATAGTACCACAGTACCAACTATGGTCTGACGTATGGATCTAGAGTCTCGTCCCAGTTCCTCCATGAAGCAAACAGAGGTGAGTGTGACCACTAAGAGAAATCCCAGCCATTAAACCTCCTCCTTAACTGTATGTTAAAACAATGTTAGTTTGATGGTATCTGGTGCTTTGTTCTCTCCATATCAACACAAAGAATGAATCACTCTCCAGAATAAATCTGGAGTCATCTGTGAATAATGCAGAGCTCCATTGCTGCCTGGTCCAAGTAATGTGTTCTATTGTCCAACGTAAACGGGTACGTCTCTTTCGTCTATTAAAAGGGTCACGCACAAGAGGTTTTCTTGTACAGATTCCTTGATTGTGAAGACGTCTTTGCACCATAGTAGCCGATATTCTCGTCCCTGTCGCCCAGAAATATTCTGAAACGAGCTGAGGCAAAATAATGGTCCTCCTTCTTCGGATCAAAAGTGATAGAAAGTAATCTTCTTCAGGGGTTATAACACGTGGCCGACTAGGAACAGGTTTTCTGGAACGTCAACTGAATTTCGGGATTAAAACTGCAACCAGAGTCCTTGGGTCACATTGCGAGACACATTAAGCTTTCTAGTAGCACCAGCTTGTGTAAATGGCATTTCCTTCCATTCAATACCTCGTTATCTTATCGAATCGGATAAATTTTTCTGAGACATTACCAGCAATATCTAGATTAAATTGGAGACTAGCAAGCGGTCATAGAAATTCTTCACAAATTACAAAAGCGAAATATTTCTCGGACTTCTAGAAAAATGCCAATTTTTTTTAAAAAATAAATAATAAATATATTGAACTTAACTTGAATCTTCGAATAGTTAGTTAATTGCATAAAGGTTAGAAATATGCTAAATAACCATGCAAAATTCGAGGTTAAAAGATATAAGTTTATAGAGAAAACCTCATAATTTATATTGTCTTTGAGAACAACGGAAATTCAGCTGGCTGCAATGCCGATATCTTTCTAAATCATAGCGGCCTTCGGCATTTTACATTAGCTGCGCTATAACTCTTGCTTCTAAACTATGAAAGAAAAAATCGACTATGTTTTACACATGCGCAATTAAAAACTTTTTACTGCAAATACTTATATTCCTTTGAATATTCAAAGTATTTGCTTCCATTTTAATATAATGCTTTGCTTGCATACTGTAAAGTTTCTTTAAGTTTCGTATACTTTGGTTGAAAACTTTGCATATTATAAGCAAAATGCATTAAAAAAATTGGAATTCTTTGAGAAAACCTTTACAAATTTCCTAATATTCCTGCTACTTTTACGAAAATGCATTTAGGTATTGAGCACAACAACAACAACAAAAATCCGTTAATGAAAGCTGCATTTCGTTATCGGTCAGCTGTGAAATGTGGTTAGCCCAAATCATTTATATCTTTGTCACTTTCGTGTCGGTCCCCTAAATACCCTCGTGAAAGAATCTTCACCGCAGAACGTGATTTCCTACGACTGTACGTTCATCGAATCTCTATAACTTTGAGAACCATTGTACCCTTATAAACACCAAATGTTTCGCTTTTTACGAATTATGCTGCACTTTTATGCACGAGTGTATAGTTGTTATCTTTATTTGCATTTCAAACTCCAAAAACAAGTTGTACCTTAACATTTGGAGGCTAATGTACTAATTAAAACTAAGCAGCTTTTATTATAAACCAGCTGATAAACCTGGCATTGTTTGAGATGAAAAAAGTTTCTTGTCTAATATATTTAACTTAAAATTACGTCTATACAGAAAATCCTCGTATATCGCCTGGAACTTTATTTTTAATTAAAATGAGAATATCAGTTGCACCAAAAAAATTTTAAAATCCACCGCAAGCTAATTTTTACCAGAAGTTATTAATATTTTTTAAAGAATGATACAAATTTAATTAAACATGGCAAATCGGAGGAAAATAAATAAGATGATTGATATTAGCCCGAATATTTTCATTTATTAGACATAGTTTTGATTATTTTATCTTAGGACTCTAAAGATAAAATAATCTTTCCTATTTATATATATATATATATATATATCAAAACCAACATATAAACACAAAATAAAAACTCAAAAACAGTAAAAAAGGACAAAATGGCTAAATAGACAAAAACCAGAAAAAACCAAAAAAATTGAAAAATATCATAGCGAGCCGCTCGTCAAGTAGGGAAGCTTGCTCATGATATTAATTTGTGTTTTTTTCTGCTGACGACAAACGAAATCCGTTAAAAATTGCCGTCATCCCCTCTAAAAACACAAAACAAACGAAAATGGAAGATTTCTTGAATAAAAAATATAAATACATTTAAGAAGATTTAAAAAGAATCAAATACAAAAATCCGAATACAAATACAAAAAATCCGAATACAAAAATACCTAGAATAAAAAACAGCCGTAACATAAAAAATAATAAAATAAAGCGAAATATGCTTACCATGGCCAGGGAAACACTACCGCGACCACGAGGAAAATGAACGCCAAACCAGTTATCGCCGTTGCCAAAATTTATATATATATATATATATATATATATATATATATAAATAATTTTTAATGTAATAAAAAATTAACTACTTAATTAGTGTTCCCGAAAACTTCCTTATGTTTCATAACGATTGTGAACAAAATCTGAAGAATATATATTCAGTAGTTTGGATTTATATAGTACACAACCTAATCATTAGAAAAAACTATTTTCACTTTTATTTATATAGATTTGAATAATTTTAAAGGATCATAGTGGGAAATATATCCAGTATGTCCTACCATGGGATGAAAATTGTAAAACAATGAACATAAGCATTTATTTTTAGTATGCATTTCCCAAAATAAATATTATTTCGCTACGTCAACTATATATCTTGACGATGAGAACTGAAGTTTGATTATAGTAAAAGGTGTTTACCATGCAGTTGAATAAGAATAAATGAACTAATTTATGAAACAGGAGTGAATAGCTATGAGATAATTTCGAATGCGTGAAAAGAAACAGAAGCTGATGGATAGGAAAATGAAATCATAGCATAATCAGAGTATGATGCATTCTAAAACGGAAATAACCAGCTTTTAATAGCAAATGAGAAGAAATATTTTATGAAAGAAAGAGCAATTTTTGAATTAAACCCTATATTTCCGACGGTACATAAAAGTACTACTTTAATCACTTTTATATCTTCGTAATTTGGCCGTTTTTCCTGTCAGTATGACTGTAGTTCCGACAGCTAGTAGTAGATGGCAGATGAAGACAAAGAGTATTTTTAATTATTAATTAAATTATTTTATTTAATTAAAAAAGTTTTCATCTTTCCTGGGGTTATTCTGCATGAAAACGTACCTAATGATGCCAAAATAAAATTGAAAAGTTGCTGTTAAGTTAATGCGGTAAATAAAGGATTAAAGAATATCAAAAGTGCTAAAAGAATCAATAAAGTAAAAAATGTATATTTTCCAGGCACGAAGGAAGAAGGGGAGAAAAAATTAGATATTAAAAACAAAAATATGAAGATAAAAAAATAAGAATAAAACAAAAAAATGAATAGCATTTTAATATATCTTATGCATTAAACTAGTACAGCGTATTTGACATGCATCGTGGATATGAATTGTATCCATTAGCGGATAAAGTTGTCTCAAAACAGCACTTTTATAATCTTCGATATCATACACACGTTGATATAAAGTTAAAAGTAATGGCCTAGGATTCAACATAACTGTACTGGAATAAGAATTGAAATTGAATAATAAAAAACGCATTGAATAACCGAAACAAAAATGAAACTAGGATAAAAGATTGTCTGAAAAGTTGGTTTCTGCTGAAAAAGGAAGAAGAGTAAAAAAAATTTAGAAGCCGACAGAAGCTCTGAATTAGTCACGGAAAACGAAAGTGGTTTAAAAAATAAAGTGCCTTGGGTACTTGAAACACAAAATGATTACTTCAGTTTAAGCTCGCTTTTGTAATTTTCTTCTTAAGGGAATGAAATAAAATGCTATTTTCAAAAAAATTCATTTGAGAATACATTATTTTTATGAATTTGTCTTTATAAGAATAAACCTTAATTCAGTTTTTCACATTCAGTGACGTTTGGACATTGGCCTGTGACAAATATTGTAGTGACTTTCATTAGTATACTAAAATGTAGAGTTTTTCTTATTTTAAAAGCTATTCTGACTTTCAGTCTTTGATTTGTAATTCAATATTACAAATAAAATGTAATTTTTAAATCAGGTTTTTCTAATTGAATACCAGATAGTGCCACTCAGGTGGAATAAAAATTTATTTAAATTTATTGATTAGTTAATGTTCCAGTTCTGAAAATATTAAACTATAAGATGGTCATAAATTATTAGACCCATTTCAAAAATTAATTTAAAAAATCTCTATAATGTAGAAACTTCTATTTGCTTTAAATGGGAGATTAGTTTAAACAGTTTCTTTTTCGCGGCGCTCTAAACCTGTTGCAGCGGAAGATTACCAACGCAAGTGTCAAAATGGCTGCCATGCAGCAGAAGGCACGGCTGGCACGTCTCAGGTTCCAGAGAGTGGATCAATTGTAACGGTATAAACACTTTTATGCTTAGTGTATCGAAATTCCAAGTATGAACTCCAGTAAGCGTTTATATAATCAATTAAGGAGTAAAAGTCTCTCTCTCACGTTCAACAACTTCGTCTGAGACCGATGGTCGTCCAACAGCTTTCCCATGATGCACATTTCCTGTTCCCTTAAATTGCTCATACCAACCCATGATGGAATTATTACTTGGAGACTGACAATCTCGATATTCTAAGTGAAAATGTCTTTGAACTCTTTCAATTAATTAGCTTTCCTAGAACCAGAGACCTGCAGTCTGATGCACGGTAGCCTTTTTGACACTTGCGTTGGGAATCTTCCGATGCAGCAGATTTAGAGCACCGTAATGGCAAGTTACCCATCTGTAAAAATAATGTTTCAACTACTCTTTCATGTAATGAAAGAACTTAGTTGCTACGTTATAGGGTTTTTAATTAATTTTTGAAATGGGTCCAATAATGTTTGACCATCCTGTAGTCTATATTCATCAAGAGCACACAAATGCACAGAATTTCATAACTCTGACACATTCGGAAGTGAGTGAAAAATCGATTGCAATATTCCATGTTTACAAAATGAACCAAGTTAAACTAAATAAAAGTAAACAAAAAAGAGACTTATTGTTTACCTAAAGAAAAGGATGTAAGCAGAATGAAAAATATCGTAAAAGCATTGATTAATAGTGTGAGGTATTTGTGTTAAAAATTATCACGAATTGCCAATTATAATTTCAAATTTTTTTAATAATTTTTCGATTATATTATTTTCTACGCATTTCTGTATTGTATTGCTTCACAAAAGTAAATAGTTTTATCATTCTATTTTGCGCAACAACAGCCATGGTATATTCAGTTTTCTTCAAAGCAGAACAATAGTTTTGCTTAATTTCATAAGTTGAAGACAGAGTATTTACAAAATATTAGTGACAGAAGCTGTTTTTTGCCAATTCTTCTAATCTCTATTAATAATAAGGGAGAATGTGCATATGTGTTGGCACTCTTCAGGGAAGACCACTGGATCTAGAACTATGAAATTTGGGCCAAAAATACTTTGGAGGGTGGGAATGTGAACCTCGCAGCCCATTTTAACAAAATTTTGGCGTTTTCCTTAATAACTTCCGAAAATATTACAACACAAGAATCATTTTAGCGCCATCTAAAAGTGCAAAACATTATCTTTTTAATGATATCAATTGGGTTGCCGAACAATTTTTTCTAATTTTAATAAATTTTTAAAAATACTTTTTGGCAAAAGTTACAACAATACTTTTCATTATTGAAACGCAATTCGAACCGTTTTCATTGTTTAAACAAACATTTATTTGTGTGTTTCTTTATAATTGTAGAAAGCTAAGGTATTATCTTAATGTTTAATGCTATGTTCTCATGTAGCAAATTTTCATCCATCTAACATGCAGCTGGAAGTAAAACGTGTTGCCCCATTTTAAGTTAAAATCAAATGTATATTTTGCAAGAGGAATAAGAGTGAAGATAATGCTGACAATGTGCAATTTGATGTTGCATGACACAGACAGTCACTTGACTCTATTAGGGACGTTCATGCAGACAACTGACAGAACAGGTGCAAAGCGAACTGAAAGAATATGAGTTAAATGTCTATCACAATTTGAAATTTAAAAATGCTAAGGGAACCATGAATATCAAATTAGGCATAAGAGGTTCAATTGAAATTATATTTCCGGCTAACAAGCTTGTCGCCGAAGGCGGCTAGTTTTCAATAAAAATGTCAAGAAAAAATGACATTTACTTCAGAACGACATGTTTTTGTCCAGAATTTCATGTTATGGAAACACATGCTTATTAATCATAGTTTACTAATAGCTTAATTTTTCAGATATTTTCAGAGTGAAAATGTTTGCATTGACAAAATGTACATTTAAATTATTTCTTAATTATTATGTTAATTAAATTATTTAATAATTATTCTGTTTTGCAAACTGCGTTTGATAAATACGATAAATGGGGATACATTTTTTTAAATAATTTAATTTTTGAAAATCAAAGAATAGTTAAAAACTAATTTCAGAAAAAGAGTTGGTTAAAATACGTTTATTAATATAGTGAAAATTAATTTTTTTATTTTAATTATTTCCTATTCTTCAGTTTTTAACATGTAATTAATTGTTATAAATATTAGGAAATGTTACAATAATTTTTTTAACAAATATCACAACTAGGTGCGAAAACACAATGAAACAAAATTTAAACTTGTTTTAACGGATGAATTAGTTCTGAAAATTTTAAATTTTAAATTTTCGTCGACAATAAGAAAGTGTACAGAATTTCAAAACTCTAGCACATTAGTAAATGAGAGAAAGATCGATTGAAAATTACAATTTTCACAAACAAGTAACAAGTCAAATTAAATAAAAGTGTTAAAAAATTAGAAAAATATTTTTAAATATGAAATAGCTGAATATAATAGTTTAAGAATATGAAGATTAGAAGAGTTCTAAATTATAAACGCTTTTACAAGTGAACAAAATGTGTTTATTTATTTTTAGGAAAAGTTTCGGGGAAGCAATTGTATCAAAAATGTGCATTTTAAAGTTAAATGGTAATTAAATGACTGGGTTCACTTAAGTCAATACGCATCCAAACAGAATATAAAAAGGCCTACGTGCTTTCTTGCATCATTCTTTGATCATTTATCGTCTCCTTTGGTGAATTATTTTGATGTCGTTAAAATCAGTAGACTCTCACAGCGACATAAAATAAAAATACGTAATAAAAATGAATAATAAAGATAATATTTTTATATATTCAGTGTTCTGTCGGGCTAACAAAGAGAGGGCACGACTTGGGAAATTCAATTCGTGATGAAACTTGGCATATTAGTAGCATACAATTAGGGTGTTCACCCATTAATCTAAAAAAGTGCAATGGCCAGCCAGTTCGGAGAAAATGGCCCTCAAACTTTGGGCACAACTTATAAACCAGTAACTCTTCACAAGCAACAAGTGCTCAGATAGCTTAGATGTCAGTGCACTCGACTACCTTTCGCTAGGTCCGCAGTTCGGTCCTGGGTGCCGTTTTCTATATTTCTTTCAAAATTATTCCAAATTAAAATATTTTAAATTAAAACTTAAATTTTTTTATGTAGAAAATAACTTTATTTATATGATACTTGAATTACAGATGAAATGATAATATATAAACAGTAAAATAATTATAAATACATCTTTAATGGTGATAAATTTTATCTCTAATGACTCACATCATAAAACATTTTTGTTTAGGCATTATCTTTGATAGATTTTAGAAGTTTATTCTAGATTTATTAATTAATTTCCATTTTATCTTTCATTTTGTACTAGTAACTTTATATTTCTACATTAAATTATATACAAAAACCGGAATAATAATTATCATAAAAACACTGGAGACAAAAAATATTTTGACACCTTGCACAATTGGTAAATGACTATTGTTCACAAGAGCAACGGTCTTTTAGATTTGTAGGAATACAAACTTCGCTCACATTAAAAATGATCTCTTTTTGATTAGAAAGATTGACATTGTTTTTAAGTTTTCCAAAATTATTACATGAATTATTAAATGAAAAACTTTTAACTATTTTTAATTAAAATATTAATTTTTTATACATAAAATTACTGTTTATTCATATGATACTTGAATTATTTGTAAATTTACTTTATAAGTACTAAAATAATGATAAATATAACTTTAAAGTTAATTATTCATAACTACAATTACCCACAACATGAAAGATATATTTTAGGCTTCATCACTCATAAATTTTATAAATTAATTCTACTAATTTCATACGATAATGAGTACACATTTACCCAATGGTCCCTTTTCAATTAGTGAAATTTCGGACCATTTGCCTACGAATTTAATAGATTAACAGCTGCTCTCTGCTATTTTTACACATCATTAAAATATTGGACCATCTGCATTCGTATTCAATATATTCACATCTGCTCTCTACTGTTTCCAAGATAAAATAAGAACGAAGAATTTGTGAACTTAAAAACGCAATAATTTAAAACTTTCAATGAATTTAGAATGATAATTTTTATTATAGTTAATATTTATCACCACTAAAGATGTATTTATAATTTTATTTTACTATTTATGTATTATTTTTATTATTATTTTATCTGTAATTCAAGTATCATATAAATGAAGTTATTTTCTGCATAAAAATAATTAAAGTTTTAATTTAAAATATTTTTTAATTTTAATTTAATTTGGAATAATTTTGAAAGAAATAAAAAACCGGCACCCAGGACCGAACTGCAGACCTAGCGAATGGTAGTCCAGGGCACTGACATCTAAACTATCTGAGCACTTGTTGCTTGTGAAGAGTTACTGGTATATAAGTTATGCCCAAAGTTCGAGGGTCATTTCCTCCGAATTGGCTGGTCATTGCACTTTTTTAGATTAATGGGTGAACACCCTAATTGTATGCTACTAATATGCCAAGTTTCATCACGAATTGAATTTCCCAAGTCATGCCCTCTCCTTGTAAGTGAAAGATTTTATGTTAAATGAGCGATTGAAAATTCGTCTTCACATAACAAAGTCATTAAGGATCTTCACGTAACAGAATCATTTGCTAAATGACACTTGTATCAAGCCAACTGCACAGCTAAGGAGAGTCAAGCGTTGCTTAGAGCGTGGATATAAAGCCTAAAGCGTAGTTAATGCTCTCAAGCTTTGTGAAGAGACTTTTATAACAAACTATCAGAGTACCCTACGTTTCCCGGACTTTTTAAGGTCAAAATCTTTTGTAAGACTGGAAACTGAATTATTATTTATAAATAACAAAATGTTTATTAATGTTATTTTGTTGCGGGAATATTTTGCGATAATTAATTTTTTTGAAAAGATCCATAAATTAATAGTACAATTATTTTTAAATTTATCTGATATCATAGTATACAATATTACATATATTTCTTGCATTATTAGCCAATTAGGGGGACATATTATTATACCCTAACCACAAAACTTTCATGCTAATTGGTCCATTTGCGCAATGTATGCCAATGACTGATCTCCACTCAACTCAGAAGAGTACGATATCGGACGCATTTCTCAATATAATATTCTTTTTCGTTGCTGCTGAACAATGTTGAATTCATCTTTAAAATAACATTTTAACAATTAACGTGTCTAAATAAACTACTGAAACATGTTTCGCCAAATTTACTGCAGCCGTTCTAAATAAACATTTCTCTATAGATATCGGTTGTTAACATCCTAAGGAGTTGTTTAGAAAAATTAACCACTCCATATTTATGAGTGGTTATGCTTCATTTATTATTTTTCATTTATTTATTTCCTCATTATCTTGCGAGTTATGCTTTATTTCGATCAATCAATTTTGTGCCTGCATTTAAGGGACCTTGCTCCAACCTACCTTGAAGGACTGGCTTAGCGTTTATTTACTCTCAATAGTGCTTCATGTCTGTTAAAAAGGAATATGAGTACCAAAGTTTCATCAAAATCTCTCCAGCAGTATAGAGTTTCGTGTCAATCGGCATGTGTCTTAGCTCCTCCCTACTTGAGGTATTGAGTAAGTATTTGCGATAAAGTGCTTTTATTTGGCTTGTGTGGAACAAATATATAATGTTTCATCAAATTTCGAAAGCAGTATCAAATTTCAAGTGAATCGCCTATTTGCCGCTTGTATTTAAACGACCTTTTCATACCTTAATCTCTTAGATTAGATTAGCGTTTATTTAGCACTACAGTTTTTTTAGTTGGCTGATTGGAAGTATATGCACCAAAATTCATCAAAATCTCCCTAGCGGTATCCAACAGTATGTCAATTGGCCGAAGGGTTTACATGTATTTTGACGTTTTGTTCCCGACCTACTCTGAGGAATTGGATTAGCGTTCATTTACTCTTACACGACTTTTAATCAGGCTGAGAAGAACATATGTATCCGGTGTCATCAAAATTTCCCTATATGTATCAGATTTCATGTCAATCGGCCCTTTGAGAAACGTATGTGCAAAATATCGCCAAAATCGCCATAACCATATCCAACAGCATGTTAATCGGCCCTTCTAGTTACGTGTATTTTGCCAATTTTGCGCCAACCTTCTCTGAAGAAATGGATTACCGTTTATTTACCCAAAAACTACTTTAAGTCAGCCTAACAAGAATATATGTACCCACTCTCATCGAAATCGTCCCAGTTATATCAAGTTTCATGGCGTTTTTTATCGATCTATTTGTTACATGTGTTTTGGAGACTTTTTCCCTCTCTACACAGAGGGACTAGATTAGAGCTTATTTACCGCTATAGTACTTCAAGTCGGCTAATGATGAACATGTGTACCGAGTCTCATGAAAATCGCGAAGCACATCAACCGGCCTCTTTGTTACATGTATTCTGGAAACGTAGGCCCACCCTGCCTTGATGTACTGTGTTAGGTCTTATTTACCCGTACAGTATTTCAAGTCAGTTAGTGAGGATTCTGCGCCCCAAGTTTAATCAAAAACGCCAAGCATGTCAACCGGCCTATTTGTGACATGTATGTTGGAGATTTTGACCCATCCTGCCCTGAGGGACTGAGTTAGGACTTATTTTCCCCTACTGTAATTCAAGTCGGCCAATGAGAAACCTGAGTACCGAGTTTCATCAAAATTGGTGCAGCCATTCAGAAGTGATGCTGCAACAAACACATATATACATATATACGTTGAGTTTTGTATATATAGATTTGTTTTAATAAAGAAAAAAATCTGATTAAAAGTGCTTACTATTTTGACTATTGTTTCGTTCCCTAATTGTGGCCTCGCTTCGATAACATAGAACCGATAGCTGCAAACGAATGGGCGTCTCCATTTGGTAATAGCAGGCCAAAGTTCAAAGTTCAGACGATGAGATCTAATGATAAAAATTTGCCAGAATTGCAACGCCTTGCATTTTTAAGATGAATAAAGCCATTATCACTACAGGCTGTGTTACCGGAATGAAAAGGTCATATTGGAAACATTTCCAATTTAACCTCAACTAGATAAGTTACAGAATCGAGTCCTCAAGGCTTCAAACACATCCGTCAAGCAAACATTCACATGGATTCGGCAAAAGTTCAGCGTCAAAAGTTTAACTGTTAAAGGATAAGTCCATAGTCATTTAGGATCACTTTTTAACAATAATGAAGAAAAGCACAGTTTTTATCAACCGGATATTAGTTTTTTGAAGAGGCAAGAAATCAAAGGCGATCGATAATAGTAAATGAATTTTTTTTGAAAATTATTTGAGAATGAAAGTTATTTGAGACAAAATCTAAAAATTTGATTGAATACATCATGACAACATTATGTTCATTAAAAGTGCTGTCAATTTTCACCCAGAGCAAAGAATGAGATTTCAAAATAAATTTATCTTTTGATTAACTGATGTAATCAGTGGTACTGATAGAAGATGAAATCTTCCAATAGTTGATCAGATGGTAACCGTTAACTAATGGCCATATGATTTCAGAGAAGCTTATGGTTTGAATCAGAGAAAGTGTTGAAGTACAGATATTATCCATTACCAGTTTATTCTATGTTGACGCACTTGTGTTCCCTCACGTCATTCACGGGTGGGAAAATGGAATGACATATTGCAGTCTTCAAGTTAATATAAATTCAACAGAACGGAACAGTAAATTCAAGGAATGTAAATGCTTTCCTTGTTAGAGCGTCATTAAACTTTGATTTCTCGCAGTACGAAGAACAGCTGCTATTCGGCAAAATAGGAAAAAAATAAATAGAAAATTTAACATTGTATTAGTTAATATTTATCACTTTTATTGCGCGCATTTCATTAAATAGTTGATATGATTTTATATCAGATTAATGTATAAATAAATTCTTCTCTAAGTATCAAACTTTTCCTTCAAAACTTGTATTAAATTGTGCAATTCTTATATTCCCTGTGTTTTGTTCCATTCGTATAAAGAAAGATTGATGTCTCGCTGTGTACACTGCCATAATCGGAATTCTGTCATGGAATGTAGCACCGCAATACGTTTTCGTCGACGAAACTCATCCATCAATCAATCTCTTGCAATTTTTTTCGCATTTTTCTTTCTTTTATCTGTTTCCATGTAAGAAAAGATAGAAGATATTTGGCCGAAATTTTGCGGGAAATATTAAATAATGTGATGAGCTATTTGACTGTAAATGCTGAATTGTAAGTGTGGTGATTTTAAGGAAACTGGGAGCGAAGAACAATTATGTATATATGTATTCTATGGAAACACGGATTGAAAATAACTAGCTAATTCATGAAATATTTAGTTATTCTATGAAATAACGGATTACACTCTGTAACATATACAAAAATCTTGCATATAGCTGTATATATTATAGCTTATGATTATGATGTAAATGGTTTGGTTTCAAAATTCTATTTATAATTTTCCTTAAAGGAAAACATGCCAATTTCTATCGAACTCGTTGTGTTTTTCTGAGATGTAGTGTTTATATGCACACTAATTGCATTCTTCATTGGTAATCATATTTCACAAGCAGTTTAAAATGAATTTTTATAAAACAAATTCTTTACTATATTTAGCAATATAATACAGCTTTCGATCATTTGTCATGAAAATAACATAAGAGTAAGTTACGTTAATGCTGAATAAATACATAATAGGAAATGAAATGTTTTACTGAAAACTAAATTAAAGTATATAATTTCAAGTTAAGCGTGACGATTAATGAAAAAATTAACATTTTTTTAAAAATTTCAATCCTGACAAGGTTCCAATCTTCGCAGTTATGTGCTATAACAAACAACGGGCAAGCAAGTGACTTATTAGGAATAACGGATGTAATGTTTCAGACTAACCGTAAGATAAAAAGTCTTTCGCTCTTTTAAAAACTGAACACAATTCTTTATATGTAAAGCGTTTAAATATTAGGTAATAAGAAGGCCTTGCAGTTATTTATCAGTTATGGGAGATATATAACACTTAAATGGGATTTCGAATAAAATCCTACTTCTGCGTAGCACGTCTAGCCTAGTGCATGCATCACATTCTGCGATAAAGCAGACGAGTGGTTTTTCTGTTGGTCAAAGCGAAACTCGGGCACCTAGTATAAATGAAATCTGAATTTTTTTCCTATTTATGCCTTTCTGGAGGACTTTCAAGGCAACCTGGTTCACGTTTGTACTTCTCCTGGCTTACTTTGGGCCTGCGAAGACAGCTATTATTATGAAAATATATTTCGTCCTCTAAACGATGCAGATCAGGCTTTAAAAATCTTTTCTCCATAAGAAATGCAAAATGCATGGGACAATCCGATTCACAATAAACTGCACTACACACAGCCGTTAATTAAATATTTTAAACACGCCAAATTTGATCGTAAAATAGTTGTTAAATTGACAAGACTTAAAATTGGTCACACATATTTCTCACTTAATCACCTATTAAAAGTCGATCCGCCCCCGATGTGCTCTTCATGGGACACTATTTTATCCATAAAGCATATTTTGAGATAAAGTGCCAATTTTATTAATTTTAGAATAAAATATTTTAAAAATCCGAATCCTCATTTGACAAACTTACTGGGAGATACTCAAAAAATAAAATTATTTTATTTTATTACTGATATTGGTCTTTCTCATCTCGTTTAGTTAAATTCTCATTCAGTTGGAATTTTTATTGCTTTTGTGTCATTTCTTGAAAGTTCTTTATAGATTTTAAGGTTTTTGGATATATCTTGTGTTTGGCGCAGAATGGTCAGAACTGAATTTGCGCTATAGAAATCCAATTAATCAGTCCTCTACTTTTATTCGAGTGAAAACTACAACTAACTACCAGACGACATAGAGTAATTTGTTGATTAAACTCACATCAGTCTACTTATCCTTCTTCCGACGATTCATGTTATTCAGCCATGTCATGCACTAACCCACTAGGTCACTAGTGGGCTGCCAACTTACGATATTAAAATATGCATCCAAATTTGTACATAAATTATTTATTTACATGTAATTAAAACCGAAATTTTTGTTTTAATTAAATATATGCGTGCTTGCTTTTTAAACTATTAATTTTAGCTCTTATAAATGCAAACTCCTTAAAAATTTCATTATACAATAACATGGATCTATAGAATGATTTTGACAAGCGATTTAAGTGCACTCTCCCGAAAATAAAATGCATATTTAGCAAATTATATTTCTTCTCCTTTGAGGATGAAATTCTCGTAATTGCTTAATTCCTTCTTTTTGATTGCATTTTACTACAAGGCTTCTCTAATTGTTTGATGTATAATGTTCCGCCATTCCCAAATGACAGCCTTAGATATATTTGCATTTATCAAAAATAAAGGTTTATAAAAAGCATTCGCCTTACAATTAGACCACTTGAAGGGAATGCATTCATTCAACCAGGCTTATGAATATGAAGATGAATAGTGCTTATCATTTATTTATAACGAAACAACATTCAAAAGAGGGTAAAAGATTATTTCCCATTTCGGGCGATATTAAACATTGATCGTGATTAAATTGAGTTTCACATTTTATGAAAACAGATAAAAATTATGGCTCTGAGACAGCATTCATTCGAAATTTAATTAGATATCTATTAGTTTTGCTTTATGTTTAGTTTTCTCTTGGGAGCACTTTGGATTCTTTATATGCCTTTTAATGCAGTTCGATTGAAATGGGGAATTATTTTTCATGAGAAGTATAAATAAATTGCAAAGAAAAGGAAACAAGTAAAGTTTTTATTGGTTGCATATTTCATAAATGACAACCGGTAACAAAAATTAAATAAGCCACATAAAATAGAAATAATTTTTTAAAGTCTTTGTAATGCCAGGTGAATTTAAAATTTGGATTCAATTGTTGGGATAACCAATTATCATTATGCATTCTCAGCCAATCTAAAACGTGTTGTTTTTTTTACTTGATGCAAATTATAGTTCGTTCTTTTGATGCGTTTATTTATTAATTAATGGAAATTTAGGATTGAAACAATTGGATTAAGGGTTGGCAAAATCTTAAATAATCCTTCATAAACGAAACTTCTGACTTAGAAATATGTAAATTATTCAACTCTTTTCACAAATCATTTGATGATAAGACTTGGGGTGTTTTCGACCGTCCATAGGGTAACTTGTGCTTTTCTTTCCCTGCAGTATCCGGAGCGTAACAGTCCTCATTTCCTGAGACGGTTATCCTGATGATTAATGATTATATTTTTTAAATTTATAGTTGAATAACGTATGTACCACAACGCACGCGAAGCAGAAGCAAACCATCTTTGCCAGTAAGGTAACCTATTTCTATTTTTCCATACAGTATACGTAGGGTAACCCTTCTCATTTTAGTCGCAACCTCTTCCTGTCTTCACGTATAGTATCATAGACCCCTGATGTAAAATCTGACTTAGCTCTAATTTATGAGGAAAGTTACCTTCCTGGAGCTGCTTTAAGGAAAAATAGCTAATATTTGTGTTTCACTTGGAGGAATAGCAGGGAAATAACTAGCAATCAATCCGATTGCAGTAAATAATTCGTTGCTGTAGAACACATGAATCTGCCATCTGTCAAAAATATTTCGGTATGGGCTGACAAGTGAACATTTGAAGTTTGTAAACGACTTTTTGGACATCCTGTACAGAGGTACTTATCATGTAAGTACAAAAACTTTAAAAACAAGGTAAAATAAGCGTACACTACTCTTTTTCTACATAATCCTATTGATCATATTTTCTACATAATCTAGGTGAGATAGGCAATAAGTGTATTTTAAACGAAAGAGTTTATCAAAGAGTGTTTCGGTTGTGATATGCAGAAGAGGATTCCCGGGAGGTCATTCAATGTTTTTGAGAAGACGCTTCGCATCTCAAACTAAATTTAATAAATATTTGCGATATGCCAGGCAAAAAGGCGACTACTGCATATAATATCACTGAATAGAGAATCTTATTTCATTTTAAGGGTTTTATTTTTTTAATTACAAACTTATGCCCTTATAAAGGGTGAGCCAAAAGTCTTGCCCTGATTATAAAAATCCATTACAAAATAAAAGTTTAATGCAATACTGTAACTTTTGTATCATTGAATATGTCAGTTCTAGCAGTTTCTTTATGCAATAGATGGCGCAAGTGCTCCTTCAAGAGTGACTCAGGGGAACATTTGTAAGGAAGACATCATTTTCGGCCGAAATGACGTCGATTGAACAGAAAGCCCAATGTGTGCTTTGGCTTTACGAAACGAAATCGCCCATTAATTTTCAACGTGCATTTCGACGTTGTTATGGACGCAAACCTCCTTATACAAAATCAATAAAGCGATGGTATGAACAGTTTAAAGAAACAGGAATTGGAAGAGATGGACCAACACCCTGGACTCCGCGCTCTCCAGATATTACTCCTCTTGATTTTTTTTCTTTTGGGGCTATATCAAGGACAGAGTCTTTTCCACACCAATTGTTGACGTCGAAGAACTGAAGACTGGATACAAGCTGCTGTGTATACTGTAACAGAAGACACGTTAAAGAACACTTGGCGGGAACTGGAATACCGCTTAGACATTCTCCGAGCTACCAAGGGGGCACACGTTGAAATTTACTGAGGTAAATGGTCTTATAAAAAATTATAACAGTACTTACAATGTATCCAAGCAAACATATGTCTAATTATAATAGTTTGATCACAATAAATATTTATAATCAGGGCAAGACTTTTGGTTCACCCTGTATATTTAAAATAATTGGCAAAAGCCGAGCACAAGTCCCCCAGCCCCAACCACAGGGCCGATGTTGATAATTTTTATTTCATATGGAAGCTTCTGACATTTCAATATGTCCTCAATGGTTTCCTGTACACCACCCTCCATTATTGATAGAAATCGAAAAAATACTTCTCTACTGTATATTATCTACGGGTAAAAACCTCCAGAGTGTCTCCCAACCCCAACCTCTGGACTGATTTCATCAATTTTTATTTCATATGAAATTTTATAACCATTAGATATGTCGTCAATGGTAGCCTGTCAATCACCACATGTCAATTTTCGAGACATATCGCAACATAAAACTTTGTCAGAGTCGCTCAGTCTCTAAACTTGCCAATTAGCCAATTTATTATACCAAGTTGCAAGCATATCCAGAGGATTATAATATTACGGCTGAACAACTGGTCACCGGAGGCGGCTATTTCTCTTTTAAATTTAAAAGCAGGATTGTTAGGAATAAAATCCCTTTCTTTGATGTGGCGCGGAAGTTTGGAGATGAGGATTCTAACTCAGGTATCATCCTCGTCATTCGTGGGTTCAAAATGCAAAGTTATTCCCAAATATACCACATTATTGCTTCAAAATAGAACGTTAATATAACTGAGCGAAATTTAGATGGAAAAGTTTTTCAAGTTTTCAGATAAAATTTGGATGAAGAATGAAAAGCCGAGAGTATAAAAGTTTGCTTTGTTGTATGTTGACAAGAACAGGAAGTTGAAAGTTTTGTCAGTGTAGAATTTGTCAAATGTTGTAAGAATTTTCAGACAGAAATATATTATTTTCAAAGAGGTATTATAATACTTATTGTTGCCTAGTACATAGAAGAACGAACATTCTATGATAGATATTTTATTTTATTTGTAGGCATATATGCGTGCAAATTTAATGAAAAAATTGTCTGCCTGAAAAATTTACATATTTCAGAAACTTACGAAACTATTTGGGATTGCACATTACAAAATATTAAAAAAGACAAAAATTCAAATGTTTCGTAAAGATGTATGTACAAAAGAAATAATTTCTTTGTGATATATAAATAGCTTCCTTTGTTGAAAATTATCTATCAGAAAACTTCGTCTTTGAAAACAATTGTTTATAAAGCGAAAGCGCCTTAATTTGTTCAATCTCTCTCTGTCTTCAGTTCTTCCATTGCATTCCTTTTTATGACTATTTTTGCATCATTCTTAATTCAAGACAATCTGCGAAACTTTTGTTTCAAAAACAAATTTAAAACAATGAATAGTTTTGTAGAATAATCTGAAGCAATCATCAAAGCAAAACATGTTCGCCAATCGATAATTTATTCCATTCTCTCGAAAATTTCTCTGAGGAGATCTAAATAATGATGTTGTCAGCGAGAAACAGCAAGAAAACGAAAGTACAAGAAATAAAAAGAAACGAGAGAATTTCTTGGCGATTCTCTGTGTTGTAGTTTTGAAAAATATTTAAATATGATTCTTTGAAACAGCAAATGTTTGATTGCGAAGGGAAAAAAATAGAGTATCTAAAGTATGAGTCATGTGCAGGTTAGTTGTCTAACATCTCCTTAATTTAGATCCTCAGAAGAGTTTGTTTCACCGTCATTATTCAAATTCCGGTTCTCATTATGAGTTGAAAGAATTTCTTTACTTTATTCCTCAGAATAATTCTAGTCAGTACTTTATTTTTATAATGTGCATATTTGGCAACTAATGATTGTAGTCCTTTATTTGTTTTCCATTATCGAAATCCACCGCGTCTAATTTCAATATTTAATAATGCTTATACTTCGTCAAAAGCAGCGTTTGTAATTTGTTTCGTGAAAATTTGAAGCACTGAATTGAGCATGGGGTCTGAAGTTGATTGAGCAAAGTTTAAATTTCGAAATAAATTAGTAGTTTATTTTCTCATTCTGAAGAAACTTTTGTAGCAGTCACATTATTATTTTTACTTAACGCATTAGTCGCCACGACCCACGCCTGAAATTCGAAACATCTATCTAATTAGATGACTCCTTCTCTGCTATCTCTTAACTACAGTAGAGGAGGGGGCATCCGATTAGATGGTAGGTATAACTGGTATTTGATTGCCGTGTGAATCTTATTTGATTCACATGGCGATTAACGTGTTAAGTTAGCTTTTCGATAGAGCTTCGGTGTTAGGTTCTCGTGTTTGGAGTACGAGGACCGCAGGTTCGACACCCAATTCTAATGACGATCTGCAATGCAGGTGGCTATTGTACACATATTATCTGTAATTGTGCTTCAAAGAGCATAACTTTGATGTGGCGTGCAATTTTGAAGAATGCGGTTCATCTTGTAATGGGGTATTAATCATTTAATTTCGTTTCAAAATGCCCCAAAATAGCTTTCGGGGGTATCAAAGGAGGCCAATATTCAAAGGCATCTAAACAAATCATAATTTTTACTATTAAATCTTTCCATTTTCGGACCGCATTGGCGTGGCCAAGTTTCAGCTTCCGGAAAGAGAAATAACACATTCAAAGACAGAATCCTCTGTATATGTGTGCTTAGTATAATTAATCCTGTTGGCGTTAATATGTCCATCTACTGGTGAACAAATTCAAGTATTGCTCCTGTTATCCGACTACGTTCGAAGCTGCTCTGGGATCAGAGTTCCCTTTCAGGAACCATAGGTAGCAAATTCGAGACCAGGATCCGCTGTATATGTGAGCTTAGCATGCATTAAACCTATCGGTGTTAATAAGTCCGTCTACTAGTGAGAAAGCCCAAGAAAAGGTATCTCAAGTGTTATCCGATTACGCCCAATGTTGCCCTGGCAGCAGAGGTTCATTTCATGACATTGTATAATCGTCATATAAGTAAATGGAGATTTTAGTCAATCTTCATGTTTTAGACCTGCCTGAAGTTTAGTGTTATTTTAGTAATCTTTGTACAATAATGATATAAGATGAGAAAACGAGTGTTATTGTGAAATTTAAATAAGTATAACAATGATTGATGATTTTCTTTTATAGGTCTTCTCATTTTTTATTCGAAATAATACAATAAAATGAAAATTGTTATTTCAATCCTAAAATTTTAAGAATAAATTCAGCGTTCATCAAAAATTAATGTTTTTAAAATGATTAAGAAGCATAAAAAGAAACGGAATATCGATATGAAAAAAATTTCATATTATGTTAACTTTTATTTTAGCATGCATGAACACAATTAGCCATTGATAAGTAAATCTTAACAAAAAAAAGAATGAAAGAAAATTTTATATTTAAAGATACATTTACTAAGAATCGCAATACAACAATTTAATTCTTCTTTCTTTTAATAAGAAATTCTACTTTAAATTCTGATAAAGAAACTGATAAAGAAAAATAATTTTTTGAAAAGAAAGAAGAATCCACTTTATATTAAAGTCGTCCGATCTGAAAACAAAAATAATATATTTCGAACCGTGATTTTATAATGACGGTTAAATCTCGGGTTTCACAAAGACATATTATACGGTCCCTTAACAAGTGGGCGTTTCCACTCGCCTGTGCGAATTTTTCTGTTTCTTTCAAATATTTCGAAAACTATTACAGATATTCAGGCAATTTTTTGGATTCTCTCTTGTAAAAATTTACTATGTTACTATTTAATTTTTTTTTCAAACTCGTGTGTAAAAATTTGTAAAATATTAAATTTATTTTGTTTATGAAGTTATTTTATAATTTTATTTAGTAATATTATGCTGTTTTAGTGAGTAAAAAATTTTTAGAAACATAAATTTGTTTCCGAGAAGTTATCAAAAGTTTATATGACTCATTTAATATTAGAAGAGCCATTTTCGAAAACACTATAACTCTCGAAATCATCATAAAAACCCTATAAAACATTTTTGGAAGCTAATTTTATGAGGAGGAATCAATTCAGTGGAGAAAATCGGTATTCGTAATGGAAAATGTTTGAAATAGTAGCTAATTAACTATGCTAATTAACTCGGTTAATCAGTTTGTCGATCTGCATAAACCTGCCCACTTCAGGCATTAAGTTCTGTGAAGATGCGATAATATAGTATATCTGAGTCACAGAGGAGTCCTATTTTTTTTCTTGACGAGTGTTTTTGTTGTAGGATTGAATATTGTTCAATGATTGGCTTAAGATTGTAAGTTATAGCGTTAAACAATAGTGCATATATGCGGGCAAAGAAGGTATCTCCTCAAGAAACGAATTGTCTGGTGTTCCTGGAAAAAATATTGTCTTCAAAATGAACGACAGCAATGGATAAAACTTTAAACACTGCGATGATTTCATATATATATTTTTTGAGGGGGGCGAGTTCTACTGTTCATAGAATTACTAGTGTAAATATTCTTAAACTCTTTTTAATGCTCTTACAAAAAATATTGCACTTTTTACGATTACAGGAGTATAAGCACGACAGCAGCAAAAAAAAGAGATAATATGATTGAATTGCGTTCATACGGATCGCAATTTTTTAGTAAAAGTCGTCCTTTCCGTATCGCGTTTTGTATGACAGTATAAATAGATGAATTGCATCGTTACGGTATTCACATTACCATTCTTAATTGTCAATTTTAACATGCAAGTCGAAGGTGACAGTTAAACTGAATGAAAACTGTCTGGTTGTCATTTCATCTCGGCAGAAACTGATCGTATCTTTTTAAATAAAATTAAAAATCTATAAGGATTTAGAATTTTTTTATTAAATTTCATAGCCAGTAGCATGCTTACGCTAAATATTTCCCGGAATTTCGGGAAATAATTTATATTTTTCAATAAATAATGAGCTCATTAAACTAGAAAAGTAAAGATTTATTGTATCTCAAAACTTTTTGCCTTTATTTTTAATCATTTCTCTAACAAGACATCAAGCTGTCATTAGATTTCCTATTGAACTCCTGTTGTTGCTTTGAGAACCATTTAAAAGTTCCCACTTTACTTCGAAGTTAAAATTCATTCGTTGTTCTCCTAAAGCGCTCTATAGTTCATCAAAGATTGAGAAATGAAAAGTTTAAAGATCCTAACATTGTGGATGGTCGAGGGCATCCCTCTTAAACTAGGTATTGTTGCAAAAAGTCCTTCCGTGGGTGCACGGTGTGAACAGTCCAACACGCAGGATAATGGAGAATGAAGGTTTATTTACAAATATGCAGGAAAACGCGTAGCGCAGGTACAGGAAACAATAGTTCTTGCACAGATTACCAATGTAAATAGACAACAATTCACAGGTAATAACAGTTCAGCACTTTGAGATTTAACAACACAAACAGTCGGCAAATAACTAGTAACGACAATAACTGCACTTTCAATAGCGCTCAGCTCACCAGCTTCCTAGCTAGCACTGCGGACGAAGCTCTAAAGTCGTTCCCAATGGATCAACAACACTCCTCTCATCCAGGCGCCGTCTTTATATACTCTCTCCGACAGGCCGTGACGTCACATGGAGTTTTCTCGTGTATTCCCTTTCCTAATAGAAATATCGAGAAAAGAGTTGCATTTTCTGGAATCATCTATTTGTCGCCAAAATTTTCGCCATGTCGCCAAGTCAGCGATCCCGGAACAGGCGCTTTCTGTCACTCCATGCTTAACCTTGTAAAACTCTCTTCCCAACCATCGGACTAACGTTGCTGGGAAGCGACTTTCCATGTTCGTAACAGTATATATGGCCTAGTAATGCCATGAAGGAGATCAATATCAGCGGAAATTTTTAAAGATAATTTCGACCAGATTGCTTGTTTGAAACGTTTCCACATAACGTCCCTCCTTCTCTGCTTCTACATTCTCAGAGCTCACACTACCGCTCATTGTTCTACATTTTCCGGAAATGTATTCATCAACTTGGATAGTGTGCCCGGTTGATTGCACAACTTCTGCTTCCATCAGAAAACAACGTGTCCCTTATGATGCTCTACTCGTATGTTGGTTTTTTTACTGTGGTAGATAAATGACTATCCACAATCCGGTTGCATTCGTCAATATATTGTTGCACTATTTCGGGCCGCTATTTATCAAATTACCATACAACACATAAAATCTGCTTTGAAAGCAAGTCAGCAGTGGTTCGCAGTAAAAGTAATTCACAATTTAGAAGAAAATATAAGCAAATCTAAAGCAAAAGTAATTTATAATTTAAAAGAAATATATATTATTAAAATTTAATGAAAGAAATGCTTGCAATGCATACAACAAGATACATTTAAATCATTAACAGACAATTAACTTTTAGGCTTTTATGAGACAATAATTTGCTGAAATGATTGGTAAAAAGAAAATTTTAGCGGAAATGATATATAGATTTTACGTTACGAACAAATGACGCCTTTTTACATGAACAATCTGACGTAATTACAACATACAGAAGCAAATATATTAACCGTCTCCCATCGAAGAAATAATTATCTAACATAAATGCAGCTACATTATTGTGTCTTTTATATCACAAAAATAACGTCCTTTGTCAAAACTTTAACGACCTCCTAGTGCATTAAAACGAACAATAATGTAACTTTTAAGCATCAAACAAAAACAGAGATTATAGCATTTTCCTAGTAAGCTATAAATGATAGGAGGGGAGCTCATAATAGTGAAGAAGAGAAAAGTTTATGGAAACTTCGGCCTTCGTCCGAGCAGATGAAGGGTATCCAAAATATTTACTCAAACTGAGCGGTCCTATTTCCAGGAAACGATAGCGAGGAGCAATTTTATGTCTTTTCGAGAAGTAGTAGGCTAGTTAATATCCCTGGGGACTTTAAGTCCTCATTTAGGGCCACTAGAAATCACAATTTTAAGAGTCCACTGCAATTTTCCTTAGTTGGAGAATGGTATAAGTGCTCTTCTGGAGGGACGAATTTTCTTCAAGCGTTTCAGTTTATTTTTTTCGTTTATACGCTAAACGATTGCTGGAACTTTAATAAAAAAAACGCTGTGTATCTGAATTAATATATATTTTTGATGTGGGTTTGTGTTTCTTTCAATGTTTTGATGATTGAACATATCTGTTTATAGTTAATCATAATTCTCGTTTATTGATATCTGCTGAATTTAATAAAAAACTATAGTACACTAATGTCATACAATAAGAAATATGTCTGTTTATATGACGGATGCGATTATCTTTTGAATTAAACCAAGTAAATACCATACCAAAGAGCCAAATGCATTTGAATCCGCTTGGAGTGAAACTTTTCCCTTCATATGCGCATTGGAAGTTTGGAGAGTATGGCGCCGTCCTCGTCTGATAACCACTGTCCATAATTACGCAATCCTTTCTGAAACAGATCATTCGAAAAACAGGGTGTTGATTTAAATAAACTAAATAAGTTTTTTAAAAATTCCTTTGAGTGACGGCCTAAAAATCCATAACAATTTAGTGGAGCTAAGCAATTTTGCATGATTTAAAATTCTTTCTTTTAGTATCTTTAGCATCAATTCTTTGCTTTTATTCTTTTAGTATCATATTATGAAAGCTACTTGTACCTTGATTTATTTTCTTTTTCTTTCATTTTGTTCCAGCCTTGTGTTATAGCATTTAAATAAACGATCTCCTTAATAATATGTTTCAGCACTAATTCACTATTTTATGATTTATTTTGTATATGTTATTCGTGCTGAGATAATTTTTCTGAGATGCTGTAACTGAATGCATTAGTATTCATATAAAAACACAAAGCATTTCAATACGAAATGTTTGCAAGTACAATCTTGAAAGTTTGAGCACTCTCCGTAAGAATGATTGAGAGATAAAGAGTGAATTTTAATTCTGTTTTACGCTTGCTATTATTTTCCATGTCTTTCTCCTATTCTAATATTCTTTTTGTTATTATATACGCATATATAAAATATTTGATTTATATGTTCTACCTTGTTTATTAAATTTCATCAGTCACTCATTAAACAGCCTAAAGCGAAACTATTTTCTTAAAAAAAACGTTTCTCTATTATTGAGCATCATTGTGAATATTCCACCAATCACTATTTTAGTTTCGAGAAACATAAAAGAAGTGCATTTAAGTAAAAATTGTAACCAGAAATGGAGAATTTTAATTTTTGAGATTTGAGAAGGATTTTATTGGATTATGTTATTATTAATAAACATCCATTTCCCAAGGAAATAGACAAAGATTTTAAAGGAGTAAACTAAGCCGAGATAAGTATTTAATATAATTTCTCGAAATCAGTAGTTTCTCAAGGTGATTAGAATGACTTCCTGATGATAAATTATCAATTTTGCGCATGATTGAGGCCATAGAACACCGCCCTCATATTCCCGTGCCTGTAACCATTATGGCTACTGAAAGGTTGAATGGGTAAAAAAACTTCACCTTTATTAAGGATAGCAAAAAACAAAATACATATCGACTAGTTAAAGTGCCTAGGATAGACAGATGAAAAGAGTACATTTCATGTACAATGAAAATAAAAATAAGGAAACGAACTCTGTAAACTCGGAAGTACATGAACTCTGAACGTTATTTAAGTACACTAAAAAAGAGCAATAATTTTTTAAAAACGAAAGTGAGGTCATATGAAAACGCATGTTTATTTTATCTTTCAGTATAAATAGTAAGAATGATGGAAAAAAGAGGTGCTCAAAAATAGAAGTAATAAAGACCTACCGATCTGACGGAGTGTCGGAAATATATTGACCAATTCTTTAATTCTGCGAATATTCCTCCTAGACATATATGTCAGATAACGTGTTGTATAAAAATAGGTTCTGGATTTTGAAGAAAAATGGAAGATAATCGTCCTTAATTATTTCAAACATATAAAATTTAAATTGCTATATGGACAAATTTTCAATGAATAATATTTTCTTATCGAATTCATGTGCCAATTAAATAATGTTTCAATACTTCAACAATTTATCAAAAATTCAGGTTTTTAAGGGCTAATTACGAATAAAAATGTAAAAACAATTCTAGCATGAATAAAAATGACGCAGCATAGAAATAAATGAATATACACATAATATAGGCATGCGACCTCCAGTTACATTTATAATGTTCATGAGAAATATTCTACTTGGAAAACATTTTAAGAATTTAAAGTATTGTTTCAGTATCAAGGATGGGAATTGCTTATTAAATTTCATTTTTAATCAGTGCCGAAATGCCTGCAACTGCAAGTAATATTTGCCACTGATCGGTGTGCAACACAATCATTTATGTAAATATTTAGCACTAAGAAAACTTGAGTTTGGTCCGTGTACTAGAGTATTACCTGTAGAATGCATCTCTGTATTGGCATGGATAGATGATATTTTGAACAAGCTTTGTAAATCTTTGTAAAATCAAATCTATAAAATTTACATACTAACAACATTATTATTTCCTTCTATGTCAAGTTATCATTTCTATAAAGTTTACAAACTAAAAACACTATTATTTCCATATAACCTTTCTTTCCTCTATGTATTTGGTTTAAAACGCCCCTGAAATGCGAGTCACCAACACGAATTTCACTCTTGGATAGTTATCAAAAAGTGACAAAGAATAGAATTGTCTATTCCGATCTCTAAAAACTTTTGCATACAATGCAGGTGTTTTGCACCATTTATTCAACAGTGAGCACGTTACTAAGCCCTCATAAAAGATTAAGTGCTATATTTTTAAATTTGTAACTCTTAACATTGTCATTATCTTTCGCCCCTATTATTATTCAATTTCGAAGTTTAACATACATGGCTAGGAGCAAAAATTAAGAAATTAAAAAGCAGTTCAATGTTATTCAAATGCACTTTACAATACACGAATACACATAATTCAAAAATAATACTCATTCTTTGTTGTTTATCGTAAAAAGAAATTTTAGAATCGCATAAAATGCAAAATAAAACTGTTTCGTCATTTGAAAGCAGAAAGCGAAAGTCACAATGAGAAATTAATACATAAGGGAGATAAGAACCAAAAATGAATAGCAAAAATCATTGCTATATAAGGCAATTTTTAAAAAAAAATTTAATTATCTTTTAGAAGTTTGTTAAATGGTTGAATACTTTCTCACAGAGAAAAAATGCAAATGAAAAATATAATAAGAGAAAGGAATCTATTCGTTAGTTGTTAAATAATGCGCAATAACCTTACTAAATACACTGTGTGTATAAAAATGCAAGCATTTAATAAAATTACATTAAAACATCGATAAAAATGCATTAGAACGCAATTAAAATTTTTAGGATGTCACAAATTTTTCACTTTGAAGTTATTTACGCGAAAAAACGTAAAAATTATTAAAGCATTTAAATTTCCAATTAGCGATAAAATACTTGAAGTTGAAAAGGAAGGCTTGATTTCTGGAAGAAAAATTTCATTCGAAAAGGGTTTTTACTGTTTTTGAAATCCGTTCACGTAACAGAAGCTCAAATTGTTTTCTTTTTGTTGGAATTCGTTTAAAATTGTTCTTTCTATTTATAAATAGAAGGACGCTTGTTATCAAGACAAATGACTACGTTTGAAATTGGGTTCTCAAATAGACGTCTTTCGCATTTTATTAAATCAAAAAATTGTATTAAAATTTAGACGCAAATTTTTAAAGGCAATGTGTTTGAACAATTTTTTTGCCAGAAGGATTCCCATACTAAATATAGTGATGCTTTTAAGTCTACTGATTTTTCTGTTTTTAATTACATTTATATGCAAATTTAATTTTTTTCGAAAACAATTATTTCAATTGTTCCGTAGCATTCATAAAATTTTAGCTCTTGCTATCTTTGAAAATTCTTATGCAATACATTCTTGAAAAGAAAGCTGATTTCTCCTGTAGTTTTAGCTCAGCTGCCATAGTGATCCCTTTCTCAGGTAACAGAGGAAAGGTATGGGCTCGAGATTCTTTTCAGGTAAGGGAACGTGGAGAATCAATGTCCGGTTGAACCCTGATTTCCCAGTAAAGAACGGGTATGGTCTTGTTCTTTGACATCACAGAAACTCCCTGACTGATTGGAAGTATAGGGGTGAGATCTTATAAGTCAATTTCTGACTTTTCAGAAAGTAATTGGTCGTTAATTCATTTTCATGGACCATAAGTTTCGAACATATGGTATCACTTGGCAGAACATCACCTTTAAAATGAGAAAGGAGAAAATGGCTCCTTGGGCAATGGCCAGCTAGATTTTCAGAATTAAAAATTTGTGAATGCTTCTGGAACGTTCTTAGTAAGACAACTGTAACTCCCCATTCCCCTCTGAAATTCAACCAAGAGTTGAAAACTGCGTTGCTGCAGGAGTTGTATTGACTGCCACAAGGACTTATCATCTGCCTCATTTAATGTGTGAAGCTCTATGGAAGCTAAATTATTGTAAGTGTATAGTCATTTTAAGTTCACTCATGACTTGTGTATAGATACTATTATTAAGAAAGACTTCCTCCTTTATCTGCTACCAATTTTGACTCGTAACCTCAGGACTGAACCATTACCTTTTCATCCTTGTATTTCAGATAGACTCTTTCTGAATTTCCAAATATTGGTAATGTTTAAATAGAATCTTCAAGGAATTCTTATTTGATCACCTAAGATATTTAATAAACTAAACTAAAATTATACTTAAAGGTATTATCCATTAATAGAATAAACTAAGCTTCGTTCATTTTCAAATCAGTCTATAATTTAATTAAATTACAAAGAAGAAATGACAAGTATTTGCTTGTTTTTTTTAAATGTGTTTCTAATAAAATCTGTGAAAAAACATAAAAAATCCAAAGATCCTATTTAACCTCTACTGATATTAAACAGAAGATATTCTTTAGAACATTTTATTGCTTTTGGAGGCGACACATTTCTTTATATCATTCAATTCGTAGCTAAAATCTAAAGATACTAAAAATGACAAAAGTTGCTTTATATTATGGTTTTCTTCGAATGAAATTTCGAAATCATGTTCCATGAAATCAGGAAAGAAAGTAAATAAAAGATTTTAGGATTTTACTTCAAGGCGCAAAAATGTTACTCGCTACTGTATACACTTTTAAAGAAATGAATTTGATCAGATCTCGGAGATTTTATTTCCACAGCAATATAGCCATGACGTAAACCTTCGGGATATATCAAATGCTCTTAAAGGTTCTTTACTATCTCAATCAATCACAATATATTTAGAAATGTGTTCTTTTCTTACTGCCAGCGAAATACTGTTTTTAAATCAAATTACTATCTAACCTAAGTTTAAATTAATTTTTATTCCTGAAGTTTTATATTTTTGAATTCTGACCCTATAACTATGTATGTCATAAGGAGTATAAACGACAACATTAATACTTTAATCATAAATATTCATTTTTTTAAATGCTTTCGTAATATTGCATGTAATCGCTTCTAATTTCTGTTTAAATGACAACAAAATCATAAACGAAAATATATATTACGAATGATTTTTAACAAACTTTACAAAATGGGTTAAAACTTTATTATTGATTAAAATCTGCTTAACTAGTTGTTTCTTCTTTCTGATGTAATGCATGAGATTTTTTTTGGTGTTTCCAGCACTTTCTATCTAAGCAAGTTAGCAGAACTACACGTCTACATCTTTTTCAGGTCGCCGTATAGCAATGTTCTGAAATATGAGGGCCGCTGACGGTTGTTTTTGGACATTCTACGTAATTTAGCATTTTAAGAAAGAAAATTATTTATGGTTTCTACTTATATGGAAATAACGAAGATTTTAATCTTTTCAGATGCTAAAGATGAAACGAAACTTCCTTGTTCCTTAGAACCTGCAATATGTGATTAGTCACTGAGTGGTAAACACATTCAGCGTTTAAAGATATAATTAACTGTAAAAATTCCTTTTAACAGAGATCTCTGAAATGAATCATCAGCGCAGTACTCAAAAATATTTATAAATGTTGGCTATCATTGTTTAAAAGAAACAAGTAGTATGAAAGGAAAAATGACTTTATGAATTACTTCAATAATAAAAAAGGTCTGGAAATTGTGATATTGGCTATTTCTTTAAAGCATCAACACATTAGTTTATTTAATAACCTCACTATATACAGATAATTGGTACACATAGAGGTGAGAAAACCTTCGTTTGATGCTTCAGTTAACAATGTCAAACGCTAAATCAAACGAAGTAACTTGTAGGAATTTGCATAAATGCGTGACGCGATGTTATTCAATGTCCCCACTCAAATTTTTGTTCACAACACTGCGTACCATGACAGCATAGAAAACGGCTTAAACGGCATTTGAAGAGTGCAAATAGAAAGAGATGGAAGTAGCATTGGAAGAAGCCAGAAGACCGTTGCACTTTAGGAAAGTAGAGTCATGTCAAGCAGACGTTATTCAGAAGAATTTTTTGCATTGTTTTCTAACGGACGGATGTTAAGCAAGCTTGAGGAATGGATGTCAGCAATGCCCCATGATATTTCCAGCTTATAGACAATCTTTATTACAGGTAGGCAAAGCAGCTGCTGCAAACTATCAACTCATCCTCACATTACGACAGTTCATTGCGATCCTTTCATCATATTCAGCATAACTGAGTCAATGCATAGCTGATCACATGGCAAGCCAATTCTATACACTCACTGATATTTAGGTATTCCACAAAACTAATGCAATTCGTATGCGTCCGATACAACATATTCTTTTATACAGCCGAAGACCCGTTATGACAGTTCATCGTTGCGAGCGCCCGTCTGCTGCGCCAATTAACTGAGGGCGACTCTAGCTTCTTCACAATTGGATGCCTCACTTGCCATATTGATTAAATCCACTTTTTGAATTTTTTTAAAAGTTTAGTGTCAAAGCATTTGATAGATTCCTAACTGTTTGTATTCAAAACAAATTTCGAGGCCGCGGAGGTCTAGGGGTAAGGTCTCGACGTCGGGACCAGAGGGTCTCAGGTTCGAAACCCGATTCCACTGAAGATCCGTCGTGTATGGGGTCTGTTTCTCGCTAAATCATACGTATTGGACAAACGTCCACCCATTGGTGGCTTGCGGAATCTTGGAGAAGGGGGTTGCAGCTCAGGTGTCGTCCTCGTCGTCTGACCGCGGTTCAAAATTACGTTGTCTGTCCCAAAATAGCCCTCGTGTTGCTTCAAAACGGGACGTTAATCTAACCTTACCTAACCTAATTAAAACAAATTTCTACAATAATAAGGATTAACACTACTAAATGACAATTTTTTTTTGCCAGTGAATAATAAATAATTTCTTTCAGAAGCCAATATGATTAAATCCATACTCTTATGTAAATCGTTGATAATTGCATTATTGCGCAATAAATATTTAGTTAAAAAACTTTTGAATGCAATGATATCGTCGTAGAAGGTACCGCTTTTTCTGTTGTTGTCATTCGTTGTTTTATCTATCTTCCTCTTCTTGGGGTTAAGTAATAATAAATTATTTATACACCGACACCTCCTCCTTAAAAATGATCCCTACACATTTGAATTTTATTCTCTTTAATGTCAGATTTACCGAAAATTCGAAACCCCAACTCATACAATTCAAGTGTGACTTTAACGAAGATTCAGAATTTAATGTCATTAATATAAGAAAATCTGTAGCAGGTAGAGCACTATGTCTGAAAAATGTAGACCAGCCTTTATTGTATCCAACAGGTAGAACTGTGACAAGAGAAAAGAGGAAAGATATGATGGACTTGTTGAAATTCATTCCTCCTATTAAACATGATTATTATAAACACTTAAGGACAAATCGACAAGACAGAATCTCAAATACAGCTGATGATATATTGCTGATGAATCAATTTAAATAAAGTAATAATAATAATAATAACTGTAACAGTAACAGAATGTTCTAGAAATAAAGCTTAACATAATAAAGCTTTTCTGTAATAAAAAACTAAGTTGAAGATTGAATTTGATTTAATTCTCTTCTTTCACTTGCCAAATTGATTAACTTGATCACGCAAAAATTGTTCTAATTATACCGATTACTCCAAGGATATTCTATCTTATAAGTTTTATATATCGTTAGATAACAGATTCATCTGCAGTAATGCAGTCTACGCCTTTTATATGAATTTATAATTTCAAAGGAATTTTAAAAAACAATATATACTATTTATCACTTTTCTCTACTTTTTGTTTTATGCAGTTAATCGATTTGGCAAGTGAGGCATTAACTTTCATTTCAGTTGCCAGATTGATTAGCTCCCTTAATCACGCAAAAATAGTAGTAATAATAACGATTACTCCAAGGATATTCTATCTTATACTTTTATATGTCGTAAGATAACAGACACATAAATGATTTATTTGAATTTGTAAGTTCAACGGAATTTTTAAAAACAATTTATAATATTTTATCACTTTTCTCTAGTTTTCGTTCTATGGAGTTAATCGATTTCGCAATTGAGGCATTCAATTAAGAATTTGTTTTAAGAGTAGACGATAACTGTTATGGAGTGAAGTTGATATTATACAGGGTTCCCACTTATATCCGTTACACCCCCCTTAACTTCTAAATTGTGACAGCTTAGGCCATAATGTTGGTGTCTAGGTATAGTAAAACGGCTATGCGCTACTCGATGAGACAACCTCCAACGTCATCTATCGGCAAATTTTGGAATTAGCGGTCCTATCTCGTAAATGGTGATTGATACGAGAAAAATGTCAAATAGAAAGTTCTAGAGCACTCTCGATTTAGCACGAAAAGATACCTTGCGCACATTAATACTCAAAACAAAATACAAAAAAATGAACGTTTGTTTGGTCACGATTTTGAAAATTGTCATGTCATAAAGAGTGGAAGAAAGAAACTGAGACACGTCCTTGTCTTCTTGATCCTTTATTTATATTGCTCATAATGCTCTCCGTTAGCCACTATACACATTTGCACTCTGGACTGGATTTCCCGCTGCACATTGTGGAATATGGCAGGTGTTACGGAGGAACAAGCATCAGTAATGCGTCGTCGAAGATCCTGCAATGTTGGCGGAGGAATCGCGTATACCTGCCCTTTAATGTGTCCCCATGAGAAGAAGTCCAATGGGGTCAAGTCAGGCGAGCGCGGGGGCCACTATACGAAACCACCATACCCGATGACTTGACTCTGGAATGTCTCCATTAGGTACTGCTTAACGTTTGAAATCTTATGCGGAGGGGCGCTGTCATATTGGAACCATATATTTCGGAGATGGTGGAACGGTAGATTCTCAGCAAAGTCGATTATTACATCCTGCAGAAGCTCCAAGTACCGTTGTCCCTTTAACGTTCCCTCGTAAAATACTGGTTCAATGAGCCTGTCATTAAAAATTCCGCACCAAGCATTAATCGACCAGCGTAGTATGATGTCGAACTTCGACAGCATATCTCGGATTTCCCAGCGACCGGGTATGAAGGTTTTGTCTTTTAAACATTCCGTTAAGCGAAAAACATGCATCATCCGTTCTTATTATGTCTGCCAGGAATTTTGGGTGGTCCACTAAGTTATTCATCACAAAGTTACACCACGTGTAACGTCTCTCAGCATCTCTTGGCAGCAATCTCTGCACAGGTGTTGATCTGTATGGATGAGCACCTGATACATTCAGGATTGTCCAAACGCGGCTTTTTGAGAGGCCACAATTCTGCTCTGCTCTGAGCAGGGGCGAGAGCGTGTGCTAGCATATCTTCAGGTTGCACTTCGCGTCCTACATTACGAGGTCTAAGAACTCGAGGTCGGCTGGTCACGCAGCCCGTCTCCCTTAAACGTTTTACATCTTTTAAGGTTTTCTGCCGTGTAGGATGCAGGCATTCAGGAAAGCGTTCACAATACAGCCTTGCAGCTGGTTGCCTTACGCCCACATTCACCATAAATTAACATCTCGTTAATGTCAAATTTTGCCATAACCCTCAGCTGTAATGTACAACCCAGTAGAAACATCCTTTTTATAGCAGTAGTCTCTGGTGAACTTGTATGACGTTCCATGAGAGACGATTTTGCAAGATCAGCAAAAAGTTTTCATGGTTTGTAGAGACATTCAGTAAAACACACAATCTGTGGGGGCAGAACCATGGCCCTCATGAATGCAAATCGCGTGCGTTTCCCCTGCGCCACAACACCGTCTGGTATTTAGTCCGTAAGGTAGTCTTTTCTCGCTTCGCTCGCGTTTTACGACGCCATAGTGTTGAAAATCACAATCAAACAAATGTTCATTTTTTACATTCTGTTTTTAGTATTAATGTGCGCAAGGTATCTTTTCGTACTAAATAGAGAGTGATCTACAAGTTTCTAATTGATTATTTTCTCGTATCTTTCACCGTTTATCAGATAGGACCGCTAATTTCAAAAGTTGCCGGTAGTTGGCGTTCTAAGTTGTATCATCGAGTAGCGCATAGACTTTTTACTATACCCTGACACCAACTTTATGGCCTAAGCTGTCACTGTTTAGAAGTTAAGGGGGGGAGGGTAACGGATATAAGTGGGAACCCTGTATTCGTCAGATCATGGTATGGCAGGCATTATGGCAACCGGCGCCAACCATTACATTTTCTTGAAGCAGGAACTATTATTTTTTCATGGCACATGAATAATGTTCTCTGCCTCACGCTCTCTTTTTTCGTGCTTCGGTCTGTGATAACTGTTTGTTCATGGATGATAATGAGCCCTGTCTCCACAATGAAGCTGCACATTATTGTTTGGGCAACAAAGGCATTAATCGTATCTTGTGGTCAGCACTTTTGTTTGATATTAATTCCATTGAAAAGAGTAAATGATGATTTTAAGCGACGTCTTGTTTCTCTCATATCTGTTCACAAACAAGTATTCGGTCATATGCGCTTTGAAAAAAGGAGCGAGTCAAAAGTGTGCCTTTCAAAAGTGTGTTTCAAAACCTACTTTATCACATCATTCAAACCATGTTATGACATGTGAAAATTTGCATTCCATTGCATGGTAGATATACTTCGTATTGACATGTTTCTCCCGATTGCCTATCGGTAATAATTTGCATTATTTTATTATTAAATTTCTGGATTAGTATGCTCTTTATCAAAAATAAGATGTTTCAACACTTTCTGTAGCTCTTTTTACAATGAATCTTGTGTTATATCATGCCTCTAATACTGTCTTATCAATTGTCATTTGAAATAAATCTTTCAGTTTTTTAAACATGGAAATTTTATTCATAATTCTTAGGCTTTGTTCATAAGTGTGTTATCAATTTACAAAATTTTTAAATCGGTTAACATAATTGCTTATTCATCAATGCATCAAAGTCAATGGATTTAAAATTTCAATCTTTATTACAAACAATATTGCGCTGCTTATTTCAACATTCTAATTTCAATTTAAAATAAAAAATGGTATTTTTAGTGTGTAAATACAAACAAGAGTAGGTATTTCTTTAGTCATTGATTTTATTGATATTTCTAATTGAAACCAAAATATTTAACACTCCAACATGGAAACAGTATTTCAAATTCATTATAAACAAAAAGATTTCTTACTTTTTTGAAATCGGAAAGATAGTAGATAATTGTATTTTTGTTATAGAAAATTAAAAATATTATGTAACAAATATTCGACGAAATATCTTTAACCCTTTGAGGGGCGGTGGGACACCGTCTGTCCCACCTACTTCAAGATTTTTTTTCATAAACTTATATAAGGTATTTTATTATAAAAATTGCTTTATTGGATATTTCAAGACCTCTTACTTTTGAAAAAAATTGCAGTACCATTGAGAATTTGCTCAAATTTATTGAAAATAATTTTTAAAATCATGCCCTTTATTGGCAATGATTTTCTTTAAATTTCTAGAGAAAGAAAATGAATTTCGAAACAAATATGAGATTCAAAGGAAATCTTCAATGTTCAATAAATATATTCCAAACATTATCTGTATTTCAAAAGTAATTTTTTTTATCAATTATTATAGATAAAAAAAGGTGGGACAATTTTGTCCCACCGCGCATCTACGGTTGTCAGCCTGTAGATGGCAGCACAAAAGTTCTCGACTCGGTCCTATTTCTTTCTTTTTTGAATAATAAACTTGGATTTATATACGGTATAATTATAATCACTCTTTCAAATTTAATACTTATACAGAAAATAAATTTATATATTTCAGAAGACAGATAAATAATATTAATAAAAAAAATCTGTAAATGCAAACAAGCATTTTTTTAAAAAAACTGGCATATCTAAATTTATTTTGAGTGGAAATTTGAAAGCAAGAAGCGGTCTTCTGGGGAATTTTTTTATAAACGGATAAAAATACACTTTTCTAAAAAGAACGAAAATTAAAGAGAATATTCAAGTCTTTCTGTATCTCTCAACGAAAAAGAAATAGTTCCGTTGAATCTGCCCACCCCACCCCCTATACTTGTTTATGTTCTTTGCTGCTTTTGAGAAAACGCCGTATTTCCTAAGGCACAGCTATTGTAAATAGCTCTGTTAGCAGTAATACTCAAAGAAAAGCTGTTTCAACCTGACAGCTTCCAGCAGCGGGTTTCTTGCGTGATAATTTACAATCGGTGGTCTTCTTACAGCAGTGGTTTTCATTACAGGTCTTGTCCAGTCGCGGTCATTAGTGTCTCACTTCTTTGACTGAAGTGAGTGATCGCATGAACTGATAACGGATTTCTGTTCCTTCCCATACAATAAACCGGAGAGGGGAGTAACATTTTACTTATAGAATCTGGGTGGCCTGCTTTCTTCTGAAGCTTTCAAACAGAGCGACATCCATAAAAATACTATTGAAGAGCTCCTCCATTTGTACGCAGAATGTGGTAAAAGATCTTCACTTCAATCACAGTATACATTTTCTACAGCTGTTAAAAGAAAATGCGCTAAATAACCAATTATATGCTCTAAGTGAAACTGACAAGATGCGAACGTTGGCGCGAATGACAGAAGGGAGTCGGGGAATGCTACAGTCCCTTCAGGGGCGGTGGGACATACGTCTTCCCACCCTCTCGTGAAAAAACTAAAGGCAAAAAAAAATTTTTATTTGGAAAATATTTCATTTTCAGGTGATAGAAATTCAAAAATATATCTCTTTTTGAGTAAAAAAATTTTTTTAGGGTAGTGCGCTTTAAAGGGTTAATGCTAATATATAAGAAAGAACTTTGTAATTAAACGGTAAAATTTTAAAACTGTCTTAAGTTCCAGCGTTTTGCATTGAAATCTCTGCTTCTGCGAAGACTCCTTTATAATGAGTTTTTAAGAGTTACCAACTATTAATGGGATTTCCATCATACTGGATAACTTAATAACATCCTTAATAAAAAAAATTCCGAGACAACGAATAAATAGCGCACCGATCCTGCATAACTCACTTAAAATCACTATTTATGAAATGCAAATTCAACTAACTAATGAATTATAATTCCAACCCAGTCACACTTTTACATCAATACGAATTTCAAGAAAACACTCAAAATCTCTTTTTCATTTCCTTCAAGCCCCAATTAGAATACATCAGTAATAGAATCCTGCGGACTAATTAACATAATTACGTACATGCTGTTCTTAATTCGGTTTGGTACCTAGGCTGAAAGAATTCTGCTTCGCGTCTTTAAAAACAACATTGATTAGATACGTGAGTTAAAGGAAAAATATCTTAATTTCCAAAAAGAAAAGTAATTTCCCTTGCGCTTACAATCCGGATTCATAGTCACATAAATAAAATCTTAAGCCGATTCTGGAAATTCTTCGATTTGTGCACTTAAGGCCTCGCTATTCGAATCTTAGAAGTTTTTTTCATCCACCCTCTTTTCCCTTATCCTTTATCTCATTACATCGAAATACTAGGACAGAGCTCCTGAAAACGTAAATTAGACTCATTAGTTATAAGTTTAAGCAGTCTGTTTTATTTAAAAGAATATCTTGGGCTTGTTTTTTTTGGCCGTGCTACGTGCCTCATCGGAGGATTCTCGTCTGTTAATTATTCTCTTCTAAAAAATACAATAAAAAGAACTATTTCGTTAATTGTTTGTTGTTTCGGGTAACTATATAGATATTATTTTTTTCAGTTTTTGGTCGAGTGCATGGTTTTGTAAGTGTTTTTAAGAAAGAAAAAAAATCAGTAATTTATTAAGTTGGTCTTCGGAGGATTATGTAAGGCCAGACAATGCCTTTCTTCATTTCTTTCTGTTTTAGTGTGTAGTTTTGAAGATTCTTCTTTTTATTTTATTTTGCATTTTTTCTCTTGTCTTCAACTTCTTGTCATAGAAACATTTAACACAAAAGCAGAGAAGAAAAGTTTTTTTGGCCCCTTATTACAAATTTTTATTCTTAAAAGCAAAAGGGCATATATTCACCTTCAGTTTACTTAGATATTGTGAAAAGGTTCATTAAGATTAAAATAAACTCCTTAAGTCTAATCGTTATAAAAGCTTTCCTTAATTCTAGCCATTAAATGTTCATCGTTAGCATTTACCATTAATGCCATCTGAAGAAAATCATTGTTTGCAACAATGATTTTCTTCAGATTTTTAATAATACGAATATGAGAAGTATAGAAATTTTAGTCTATAAATATTTCTGTAATCACGGAGAAAAGACCCTCCACTAAAATAAAATAAAATTTTAGTTTTAAAATTTCGCAAATAAATCAATTTTTAAATGACACACGTGCTATCAGGAACGAAATTTTTTCAAAATTTTTTTCCACTTTCTGTCGAAGTAGAATTTTTAAAAAATTATTATATAAATCACAATAAAATCTTTCAAAATTTTAAAACATTATGACATCTCCAAGTTCTGCCTCAGAAAGTTATTGCTAGAGTAGATTCAAAACACATGCCATTGTCACTGTTAAGTTTGTTAAAAGAAAGGCATATTTATTTAACACTGGTCTATTTCTGTAAGTTAACAATAGTAAATATCTCCTTTTATAATTAAAACACCATCAATGGATGACTTCTTGTTGCATTATTCTTATTTTATAATGGATTATTCTAACTTGATTTATTGCTTATTATTAGATTAACATCATCGTAATATAGGCCCATTACTTTTACTTTTGGATTGTTTCTATTCTTCCAGAAGCGTTGCAGTTAAAATGAAAATATATGCAATTACTTTGGATAACAGGAAAGAAAATCACACATAGAGTTGGAAATTTATTTCAATATTCTAATGACTCTCTTTTCTCATCTGGTTCGTCTAAGGTTGTTCAATGCCAAAGTCAATGTTTAGTTATAGGATAAAATGTGTATTCAGGATCAAATTGGTGTCCAGAAATATCGCATCCTTTAGTGTAGTATTTACGTTTTATTTTTTGCGTATATTTTATTTATGTCTTCCTTTAGACTATAGCGATTTTATTTAATTATTAGACGTTAAAAGATCATACTTTATACTAAATCTATTTATTAATCCAAGGTAATTTTCTTCATTAGACAAGTTCATCTGTCCAGACCTCCTATAGAGTATATCTAATCAATTCAGACTCTTAGAAAGGGAAAAAGCGTTATTTGTATTGCTGGGAGCATGCGATTATTTCTTATGGGCTCAATTTATAAGTTTCTGCAATTTTTTATGTTTAATATCAATGTTTCTTTTCCTCTTAGCTAAGATTCTATTTTACTCTATTTAATTCCTTTCACACCTTCTGCTGTCTAGTTACTGTAGAAATTTCTATTTCAAGATGAGTACCATATCTATGCATTTTGTATCATTCTGTTTAGTTTATCGATATCAGACGTATTGTTTATTTATGTAGACGACCTGTATTGAGAGTCGTCGAATTTAGACCACCGCCTTGATTGGTCTGTTATCATAATTTCAATTCTAAATATTTGGGCTGTAAGATAGGCAAATTATGTTGTAACGATGTGAGTTGGATGTATGAAACCATTTGTATAGAGGGAGGAGACAAATATGGAAAACAAGTTAAATTTGGCAAAACGTTTATGAATAGAAATGTTGATTGATGACAACTTGATTATTATATTTATAAATGAACTGTTTACTAACTATACATAAAATATTTTCCTTCTAACTTGAGAAAAAACAACAATATTTAAAAATATACAGTGGCTCACATTTGTTTTTGGACACTTGTGTTTTTGAAACTTACTTATAAAAATATCATCTAAATATTAAAGGATTTACTTCAAAATTTTTTCATATAAACTTTTTTTTGTCTATAATAAAACCTACATATTGTAATGAAAATAAATTCAATGTCTTTTTTTGAAAAATTTAATTTACCGAGAAAGTGTTAAAAATAATCTCACATAAGTAATTGGACATTTTGAACCTTCAACAAATGTAAACAAAAATATGCAAATAATCAAACATTTTTATACTTTGTTGGGTATCCTTTAGCTGAAATTACTCTTTTCATACGTTTTGGCATGGAGTCAACTAGTTTTTTTTGTGTAAGAATGTTCAATTTTGTTCCATTCTTCTGTTAAAACTGTTTTAAGTTGTTCTTTCGAATAAATATCGTGTTTCCATTTTCAATTGGATTTAAATATGGAGAATATGGTGAAGTCTTGATAACTTTGGGACAGTTGTACAGCAGTCATAAGCGAACATTTAGGGCTGTATGTTTGAGATCATTATCTTGATACAACTTGAATGTGTTTTGAATGACAAGTTTTTGGGCAGATATTTTCAAATGTTTTTTCTGGATACTTATATTGGTCCATATTGTTTTCAATGAAAACTAAATTTTCCTTACCAAAAGCAGAAAAACATCCGCAAACCATTATGCCTCCACCTCCATGTCTAACGGTTCGCAATAGATTTTTCGGATTGAGCTCTTCGTTTGGGCTTTCTCCACACAGTTATTCGCCCGTCAGACCCAAATATGTTAAATTTTGATTCATCTACAAATATGACGCTTTCCCAAAACGATATATCTTTGTCTACCATGGATTTTGTAAAATCCAGACGTACCCTTCTTGTTCTTTCATTAATGAAAGATTTTCTTCTGGCAACTCTACTGTTGTTCCCATATGATCTGATAACTCATCTAACAGTTTCAGGGTTTACTTTTATTGCAAATCTTTTTTCTAATTCTGTTGTAAGTTTCATTGCACTAAGTCTTGTATTTTTCTTGATTTCATGCATGATAAAACTTCATTTCCTGGGAGTTAGCTTGTGAGGAGCTCCTGATTTCATTACGTTTTCAACAGCTTCACGTAGTTTCCATCGTTTTATAATAGCAAAAACAGTTGAATGAATTACTTTAACAAGTTTTCCGATAGTTCTGATGCTTTTATCATCTTTAAAATGTTCTATGATTAAATTCATAATAGAATTTGTTGTAACTTTGTAGAGTCCGGCCATGTTTACTTCAAATACAGAAATGTAAACAAATACACTAGTTGAATCCATTCTAAAACGTGTTAAAAGTGTATAATTTCAGCTAAAGGATATCCAACACAGTATTAAAATGTTTGATTATTTGAATATTTTTGTTTACATTTGTTGAATATTCAAAGTGTCCAATTACTTATGCGAGTTTGTTTTTAATACTTTCTGGGTAAATTAATTTTTTCAAAAAAAGGTATTTAATTCATTTTCATTACTATATGTAGGTTTTATTATAGACAAAGGGAACTTTATATGAAAAAAGTTTGGAGTAAATCCTTTAATATTTAGGTGTTGTTTTTTATAAGAAAGTTTCAAAAACACATATGAGCCACTGTATATGTTTACTGTAAAATTCTCAAATACCTAAATGGGTGACAAATATGGAATACCTAAAATTCTTTAATAGAAATGAGCAAAAGTATGGGGGAAATGTTATTTAGTTTTTTGTTAATGGAACAGTCGTGCATAATATAATGCGCTTAATTAAAGGAACATTTCAGAAGAACAAATATTACATACAAATGATAATTTATAGAACACAAACGAAAATTCTTCTAATTTTTACAGAAACTTTTCTAATCTATCCAAAAAAATTTCTAATTTTTACAGATATCGCACACGTAACGTTCAATATTGTAACCAACACATTCTGTGTGAGCGCATTCCTCAACGTATTTTAGCAAACAGTTCACATATTTTTCATCCTACTGGTATTCCATATTTATCGAATACTGGACATTTGTTTTGGGAGACTAATAAATATGGACCCAGGAAACGAAACATGCACGGATTATATTCGAAAATAAACCTTAAAAATGAGCCCTATTAGCCCACATAATCATCACAAACCAAGAAATAAAAGATAAACGCGAAAATAATAAGGATAAAACGACTTGCCGAAATTTAAACTTTCTAAAAAACGCAAAAATTCTCGTAATAGAAACGTGGCTACAGCTACAACAGCACAGAAAACATTAACATAATTGTGGCTCAGTAGGAAACGTTTCGCATTATTTCTGCTAAGTTGCAGCACTTAATAGAGGATAAACCGACGTATTCCATATTTGTACCTCTATTCTATATTTATCGTCCTTCCTCTACGAAAGCGCTATGTCGTTATGGTTAGAGAATAAGTATTTAGATTTAGGTTTCATACATTAATTACTTTAACAAATGAAAAAACTTTCTGCTGTTTCAAATTAAGTAACAGAATATCTTGCTATATCATCAGATAGGAAATTTCCCTGTCTACAATTTATTATAACAATTTCTGCTTGTTTGTGCTTGTTTTTTGTTCTGCTCGTTCTACATTAAAATTATTTCTCCATCACTGTACACTAAAAAACGTCCAAGTGATCCAAATTCGGCGACTCCCACCTATTTATTATGCTCTTAATATATAATCTAGATATCTAGCCATGTCAAGTGTCTATAGGAATGCCAACAAAATCAAATCACACTTAGTGCATGTGTATGCAAATCATAAGTTTGGTTCAAAAAGGCGTAGGCCATCTAAATTTAAATAACCAAATTTCTATTAATGAGTTGAAACCGGTGTAACGACACACATAGCACACACCTAATCACCATCAGTAACCATCACCTTAGTCATATAAAATACACAACTGTTTGTTTCCCCCTTTAGAATTAACTGATGATGTTAAAGTCGTCGCCAAGTGAACATTTATTCAATTCCTTGTGAATGAATATTCATTCACAAGGAATTGAATAAAATTCCAATGGATCCAAATCAGCTGATCAGGTTCTGCTAAAAATTTATAGGGCAACGATACTCTCCAAGCTTGACTATGGCTGCCCGATTTATGGCTCCACTAGGAAAAGTATTATCCAGCAGTTGGACCCGATTCATCATGCAGCTCTTAGGCTCTGTTCGGGAGCTTTCAGAACATCTCCAGTTAAAAGCCTCAACGTGGAATGTTTCGAACCTTCTCTTTATTTGAGAAGACAGATGTTATCGCTCAACTATTATTTTAGAATTAAATCAAATGTACATCATCCTTTCCATAATTTTAAACTTCGTCCATTTCTTGTTCGCTTACAGGAGGCTAGGAAATCCTTCATTCCAGTATTTTTTTCTAGAGTCTTGAACATCCTTGCAGACCTAAACCTTCTATATTTACAACCAACCCTACAACCAATAAATAATTTCCCTCCTTGGAAAGTTTCCAATTTACATATCCTGAACCCGTTTGAAAGTTTTAACAAATCTGACACAGCAGACATCATTTACCAACAAATTTTCAAAGAACATAGGCATCAATATCGTAGATTTGTCCCTTTATACACAGATGGATCCAAATCAGCTGATCAGGTTTCCTTTGCAGTCGTTTTTCAGAATACAGTCTCCTCTTTCCGGCTCTCTCCTGCCTGTTCCATCTTTACAGCAGAAATCACTGCTGTATTGCATGCTTTGGAACGAATCTCTAAAAGTGTTCAAAGAGGGTTCATTATTTACTCAGATTCCTTGAGTGTCTTAAATTCTCTTAAATCATTTCATGATCATAAGCATCCTCTTGTTTTTAAGATTTTAGATCTTTTTGAAAAATTGACTTCTCAGGGATTTACAATACTTTTTTCTTGGATACCTTCTCACGTTGGTATAGATGGCAACGAAGAGGCTGATATGGCTGCCAAATCAGCAAGCCTCTCTACAGCATCAACTATCCCTGTTAATGATTTAAAAAAGTACATTAAACAGTTGCTTTTCCAAATGGCAGGGACAATGGACATTAGAAACTGGGAATAAACTCACGTAAACCTGTGGTTGAATTCTCATTCTTTAAGAACAGAAGAGCTGATACAATTTGACTCGGCTAGTGTAGGGCATACAAGTTTACTCACCGCCTCACTTGTTGCTCGGGAACATGCACCAATGTGCTCACTATCAATTATTACTATATCTGTTCATCACATTTATCAGAATGCTCAAATTTTAACTCTCACGCGTTTACGCTTTTTAATACTACTACAATTTCGCTCCCACATTGCCATTGGTGACTCCACATGTTCATCTTTTGAATTTTTTGAAAGGCAATCGGTTTTATTCTCTTATTTAAGCATTGTTCAGTTTTAACTGACTTGCTTATCGTTTTGTATCGTATGGAGTCCTTTATTTTTTAATTTGAGCATGATTTTATTACTATTTTTCTGGCGCAGTATGTCAACTTCATGGCTCTTGCCAAAAAAATAACCAACCAACCAACCTTGTAATGAAAATTCATTCCTTTCATTCCCGCAAATTACAAACATTTATGATTGTTATATAAAAAAGAAAGTAATATTAAAATTGTGGCAATGCGTGAAAGATCAGAAGAATTTCTGATATATGTCTTTGAGAACTTCAGCACCAAAGAAGGTATATAAAGCCATCGTCAAAATAGACATCATCAGAAGATCTCTTCAAACTATAGAGGAACCCAGCTAAAGGATATATGTTCTTTTCACTGTCCATCCTAAAGAACTGTACCTCCGCCCAAGACAAACCTTTTCTTCCCCTGTCACCTTCATATGACAGGAACCGCTATTTCAAAGAATTAAATCAAAAGAATCCTCAAAAAAGCTCAGGGTAGATTCAATAGACTTCGTCATACTAAAAAGAATTCTACAATAAAATTCCCAACCTTCTTCACTTCTACTTCAACAAGTGCTTCCATATCAACAGAGTCCCTGCTCCATTAAAAAAGGAATAAGTTCTAAGGTGTGTTCTTTTTCACAAGAATTGAAAAGATACAACCAACATTAAATCCTGAAGGACGGTCACACTTCCGCCAACAATGAACATATTCGAAAAACTCCTTCTCAAGGAGTTAACATCCACAGTAAGTCAATAACACCTTCTCACCCAAACCAATTTGGATTCGTGAGGGATTTCCGCGGACCATACATCAATTATTAGAGAAAATACAGGAATCCAAAAGAAATAAAAACCATACTCTGGCCATCTCCTTAGACATCCAGGGCATTCGACCACCTTCCACACTCATCAATTCACAATAGCATAGATTCTTTTGACTTCCCCTTGAAGACCGAGACTCTACCGAGACTTTGAAGGATAGTCTTCGTTACAGAGAAGTAGCCACGCAAACCTCCAAAGGCCCAGTTTTCTGGCTGCAACAACAAGGCTGCGCACAAGGATCCTGCACATGTCCCCTGTTCTGGAACTTCGTCGCTAATGAAATCCTTTCGGAAAGCTGACAACCAGGAGTCCATCTTCAGGCATTCGCAGATACCTTTGTTTTCGTTATCTGCGAACCAACAGGAGCAAAAGTCAAATCCACTGCCCACGAGGCTCTCGCGGTTTTCAAAAGATGAGCGGACAAACTCTCAGTTTCAATAGCAAAATCCTGAAATATCCTAATAAGTAAGCTAGTTAGCGGCCAAGTATAAAATGGGTTGAAAAAATAATCAAGAGGACAACACCCTTCAAATACTTTGACGTAACAACAGGTAACAAACTAAACTGGGCAGACCATCTTTGCAACTTAAAAACTAAAATTACTCACCCCCAGCAGAAAATCCGTAAAATTAACTAGGGACTCAACAAAGCATATAGAAGACGACTTTACATCACGGTGGCAGAATGTATGGTCCTCCACGGAGCAGCAGCGTGGGCCTACCCACTTTCAGCTAGACAAGAAAGGCAGCTCGACTCCCTCCAAAGAAAGTTCCTACTTAATATCTCTGAAGCTTATTCTACCACTCCCACGGCCGCACTTCAAGTAATGAAGGACTACTTCCCCTCCACTTGAAAGCAGAACAAGAAGCTTTCTATGTCAGAGTTTCAAGACTAGGAAAAGCCAGCCACCTCAAAGACCAATACTTCGACCCTAAAGACTTCGAAAGCAAGATCTCCACTGCCAAGTTCCACCCAGTCTCATTCTATCTAAAACACCGCGTCTCCTTCGATCACATTCTCAACACAGATGAACCCATCATATTTATACAGACGACTCCAAAATGAACAGAACAGAACAGACTCTGCATTTTGATTCTGGGAAAAAACATCTTTAAATATCAATCGATGGCGCAACTCAAACCTCACAATTCAGTATTTCAAGCTGAACTAATTGCCATCAAGGAAGCTTGCAACTGGGATAGTCAATCCAACCAACCCATTAAAATCTGGACAGATAGCGAATCCAGTATTCACTCCATCTCCTCTTTAAAAACCAGTAGTCCACTTGCTCAGGATATTCAAAGTATCCTTCTCAACTCTCCAAATATTAAACTCCGCTGTATTAAAGCGCATGTGGGACATGCTGGTAACGAGTCAGCGGATCTCCTAGCAAAGACAGTTACATTGTAAGGGATCCCAACACAATATCTCCCAACCAGGAGCTTCCTCACGCCATTTCGACAGAACTCAGTCAGAATGAAGAGACAACGGTGATACTGGAAGGAACGTTCACCTTATCCTTCCAAAGGTCAAGACTTCCCCAGCTCCGTGGAAAAGACCAGAAATCATGTTTGCAACGGGAAATGCCCATTCCTAACTTAGTTACACCGATTGTTGTGGTTGTGCAAGTTCGGGAGCTCTCTGCACTTCGCAACCAGCTGCCCCCTTAAAAGCTCATGTCATTTTACCAAGCCTTCAAACGACCCTGAACATCTCTGGTGGAAAAGAGTCCTCAACAACCCATTGTCAAGAATTCAAATAAGAAAATTGATTAACTCTACCTCTAAGAATAAAGACATTCTCTTCCCACCCAACTAACTTCAATGTTTCGAAGGTCTCAAACTATTGAACTCTTCCAAATCAATCGACACTTAGTCAACGGACAGTCTCAACGGATATTTTGAACTCTCATTTGACTCATCTGCCCAAATTGCATCTCATGTTCAGTTTTTACATAGCTTTCTTTTTTTCAAATTTAGCTCTCCTTTCAATGTATTATCATCATCATGTTATTATTATCTGAAATTTTAAAGTTTTCCTTTGTTTTTAGTTTTAGTCCTGTAATTGTTTTATTCGTCATTTTTGTTCCACGCTCTATATTTTTGTACATAAGTTTTCCGTATGTTTTTAGTTTGTTTTTTATCTTTTCTTTTTATTTAACCTGGATTATTTGTGTTACTTGCCCATTTTCCTTCCCAATATTAAGATACCATTTTTTTTTATATCGCCAATTTCATGTCAAATGTATTGTAATGTTTTGTTTCTCATACCATAACTTATCAGTTTTCTTCACTTCTAAATTCAATTATGCCCTTTGGCCCCGTAAATCCAATCGATTCTCCATATGGCCAGTTTGTGTTCAACTACACCCATCCTAGAAAGCCTCTGTGCTCTGTTGCCTTTGGACACATCGCACGCAGGTGAGGACAACTTAACGGAAGCAAGGACATATATGAGGCCAATCATGTCTCCCTACGGAAGCACGGTATGCACTTCCTTCCACGCATACCCATTCAACTGGCAGGGAACCCCTGGGGTTCGGAGTTCGGGGTATACAGTGGCGTTAATGTTAATGTGATTTAGAATGAAGTTAATTATTTTCCCTAAATTATTGCGGATACAAAATTCTCAAGCAGAAACATAATCCGCAAAATTTCTTTACCTTTGGAATCTAAACAAGAAATAATTGAAAATATTGTTTGGTAATTGACACTTTACATGTTTTTACATGATTTTCTTTACACTTATCGCAGTTCATTTCTCCAATCATTCCATCATTGTGATAGAATTTGCTGGAAACCTACATTACTTTATTTATATACTGGGTCAGTGATCCGTATACATCGCGGTCGGAAATCCTGTCTTTCAATCTTTGAAAGCATGGCCATTAAGTTTTTAAAGAATATAGTTGATATCATTTTACTCTGGCAGGATTGTTAAATGAGGTATTGCAGATTTGTTTTCGGAGTTATCTCATTTACTCTCTCTTTAATACGAAGTATGCAGAGAGAAAATATTGCAAGTTTAAAAATTTAACTTCAAGATTGTGATGAATCTTGACATTTCAAACCTACTAGAGTCTGTAAAGATTTTTAAAAAAAATTATGTACGTATGTCTCTTTGTCCGTGCACCTGGGTTCGTTTCATGGATTAATTTGTATTTTCCTTCCGCATTTACCCATTTTCATTCACATCCAATATTTGTGATTCTATATGCTGAGACATATAGTGGTTTTAAAGTACAGGGTGATTAAAATTAAAGTTAAAGTTTCAAAACGGTATAAAAAAAAGAACCACTGATCAGAATGACGCCAAATTTGCACAGAATATTATTGAAGAAGGGGGGAAAGCGTATGGCATAAGAAAAAAGAATAATTCCAAATTTTAGCAACAGATGGCGCTGTACGCATCCTAATTTAAAAGGGTGCGGATACAAATGACAAATGTATCGTAAAATAACGGCTAAGGCGTAAGTTACACGTTGAACCGACTATACTGTTCAGTGTGCATGACTGTATATGTGTGATACTGTTAGTTACGTAAGCCCATCCGCCACTGCAAGGTCATATCACAACGGATGGGAAAAATAGGTTTTTAATTGTCCTGAGGCCAAAAACCGCATATAAAGCATCCATCATATTGTTTTTTAATTGTCCTGAGGCCAAACACCGCATATAAAGCATCCATCAGATTGGTTTATAATTGTCCTGAGGCCAAAAACCGCATAAAAAGCATCCATCAAATTGGTTTTTAAATTTCGCGAGACTGGTGCAAAACATGTTCAATATGCTATCCACCGTTTTCTGCAACAAGTTGAAATCGAGAAACAGCATGTTCTACAACTGATCGCAGTGTCTCCGAGGTCACGTTCAGAATGTGTTGCGCAATGCGTGCCTTCAATTCAGCTAAGTGTGCAGTCGGAGCCACAGCTAGGAGTCACACGGATTAAGATCAGGTGATCGGGACGGCCAGGCTGTAGGGAAATGACAGGTATTTTAATTTGCATGTTCTGACGCTTACAGCGCCATCTGTTGCTAAAATTTGGAACTATTTTTTCTTATGCCATACGTTTCCCCCGTCTTCAGTAATATTCCGTTTAAATTTGACGTCATTCTGATCAATGGTTCTTTTTTTTATAGCGTTTTGAAAATTTAACTTTAATTATAATCACCCTGCATGTCCGTGTGAATGTGAACAAGATAACTCGAATACGTAATGAGGGAGGCGAATGAAATTTGTCATATGGTCATGACACGCATATTTACGGATCCTACTATGGTTTGGATTGAGGTCGCTTTTCATTGGCTCTCAGCGTCACGTGACTTAGCTTGATTCTGAGTGATGTCATAGGAGCGCCTTTAGTTTGGATTTCGATTTTTGTCTTAGCTATATTGTATTATGGAGAAACCAAAATTATCTTTATCTTGAATTCATCATTCCCTTAAGAAATATCCAAATAATCGTAATTAAAAGATAATTTGTTCTCCTACGACATCATTCAGAAGCAAGCGAAGTCACGTGACGCTGAGAGCCAATGAAAAGCTACCTCAATCCAAACCATGGTAGGATCCGTAAATATGCTCATGACACCAGAACTGTAGTTTAAAATCAAAATTTGAAGCTTATCTTTCTTATGAACGAAATAATTTTCTTAATCAAAATTCCGAGCTTATCTTTCTTATGAAAAAAATAATTTTTTAAAACGCAAATTCGATTTGCTTTCCAATATGACAAAAACATGTTAAAAAGTGCTGCACTGATAAAGACTCTTTCCTCCTTACAGTTCACGTTAAATTAATGTAATGTATACTTGGCCAGTTATTCTGTTAATTCGCAAGTGCGTTACAACTCCGTTCGGTAAGAATATTAAGCATATTTATTTTCTAAAATTTATAGTGGTTAGAATAAATATTAATAAAAAAACTTTTCAAAAAAGTAATATGAAACAAACCGGCAGAATTCAACACATAATTTTTTGAATAGTTATATGATGCAACGGTGGTTGTTTCCGATAATGTCCTGGAAAATGATAGTTAAAATTACTATAATTATACATCAAAATTAAGTAACCGAGAAATATCAGGCACATGCCGTCTGTGAAAATGTAATTTTTAAAATAATTTAAAGAATGTCTATTGAAGCCACTCAAGAACTTTTGGCATTAATAGTTCACATGGTCAAAATTATATTAATTAAATATGTGAAATTTTTACATGTGAATGAATGAGAAAGTCGAGGGGAGAAGACTCCCGATTTTCTGTGTTTAGTAACTATGGAAGTGTGTTGGTCTATAATTCTAAATTTAATAAAATTATAGCTTCATGGAAATGTTAGATCTTCCTAAAACTGCGTCATATAACTTTTTTCCTTACATCACATTCTTGGCAATTAAAAATGTAATTTATTAAATTTGGTTTAAATTATAACATTCATCATCATTCTGAAAACATTGAGAATAATTATATTTTTGCTATTTTCATATATTATATGGATTATGATCAAATTAACACAGTGTGCTCAAGTGTTATAAATTGTTGATAATTATGTTTCAAGCCATGAAGTTCCTTCATCTAACTAAACACAAAAATAATTTCCTTATTGGTAAACTTCGTAAAATAATATTATTATTTATAACTAGGCGCAGATTTCTGCGTTATGTATTAATGAAAATTCACAGATAATCCTTCACTTTAAAAATAATTAACTATCAATCAAACTCCTCTTATCAAGATTAGGTTAAGTTTACCATGCTTACATTGATATTTTTATAGATATAAATGTTGGAAAAATATTCCTAGCGCTTGTTTTAGGATAAAAGACGCTATGATATGGAAAAAGGAACTGAATAATAACGAAATATAAATATTTATCTTCGAAGGGAATATTAAACACTGTTTATATTTAGAACATTTTAAAACTCCCTAGGGAAAACTGCGATAATAAAGTTCCCGCTTTTCTGTCAGTTTTATTGTTTTTCCGGCCATTTTGTGATCTGGCAGGCTCCCAAGTCATCAAATACATCTACATGACTTTTTATGCAAACCACAAAGAATAGTAATTTACGTTCTCTGCGGGAATTTTTATAACAAACCCTTCTTATTTTCATAAGAAAATTTATAACTGTCATCACGTACAATAGGATATGTACGTTTTGCGAATTCTTTCGAAAAAGAATATTAATTTAATACATTTATTACAGAATATCATTTTGATGTTTATAGTTATGTTATAATTTTTAATTCTTGAAAATTAAATTTTACGAATTTGAGATCCTGTCGAGCAGAGAATTGAGGATGAAAGGATTTGGACCTTCTATCTTCTTAACTTTCAAAAGAGAAAAATAAAGCTTTTTCTTAAAACTATTTGTATTTTTATATAGAAATTCAGAGAGTTAGTAAATTACGCTAAATTTATGCTATAATTGCACGTTATTATGCAGATATACGCAGAAATGTCCATGCTTCTCCGAATATTATTTTAGGATTTTAAAATATTATTCAGTGAAAAACGAATGCTCCTGTTCTTTATTACATAATGTTAAAATATTTCGTTCTATTAATATAATATATGGTATTTCAGGTTATAATATTCAAATGGAAATTCTTTAGAAAATCATCTAACAATCAATTAAAATAATCACAAGAAAACGAATTCTCCTGTACTTAATTACATAATGTTTAAATATTTTGTTTTGTCAATATATGACATTTAAGGTTAAGGCATGAAAATGGAAATTCTTTCGAAAATCATCGAATAATCAATTAAAGCAATCATAAAATGCAGCCAATAAGATGCTTGCAATTGTAAAATCTGAAATTCCTTTTGAAGTCGGAGATAAATTTTAATACTGGACCTCATCCGGCTGCGTTGTGGTTAATTTCAGCCAATGAATCTTTGTTACGAAACTCTGAGCTAAAACATTAAAGTCATGTCTCATTTATGATAGAGCAGTTAATCCTGTTATGCAAAGGAACGGGCTTCTCCATCTATTGAACCCTTTGCAGAGTATTTGTAAATAGAGGATTTATTGTAATTAATAATGAGGAGATGTTTGCATGAACAACGCCGTATATTTACTGGTCTTATCGATAGTTTACAGCGAATGTGCAAATGTGTTATTAATGCTGATAATTGAGGATGTTTACTTACAGGTGCATTTCTGACTTTATAATAGACTTTACATGGGTCTTAATCCTCAATTTGTATTTTCTTGATGGCAAAGTACGTCTTTGTCACGAATTTGTTATAAGTCATGATATGCGAAATTTTGACGCACTCTGTATTAGAAATACAATTCAAAGCCAGTTTCTTTGAAAATATAATAGCTGTTTTGAACGAATTCATAATACTCTAATTTTAATTGCGCCATTGTTCTCAAGTTTCAAGAGATGAATAGGCGTTAAATGAATTCTTGAAATTAAATATACAATAAAATAGTTCTCACAACTTTCGTTTGATTAGTAGAGATCTTTTATACGAATAGATTTATTTATTATTGTAAGATTTCTGTCAGTAAATTCAAGAACAAATAGATTTTATTGATTAACTTTCGGTACGAATTTTTAAATAGGGTAATGAACCATCTCTGAAATTCCAAAGGACGAATGGCAGTGAAGTCTTCCGTAAACAAATTACTAAAAATAAACGGCAAATAATCAATTTCTTTAAAGAAAATCTGCAAAGCATACATTTAAGAAGATTTTTAGTCTGAATCGATGCTCTCACCTTGATTTAACTTGGTCAGACCAACGTCTCATTCCGAAGCTACATAGGCGAATTCTGTTTCGAGGCGTACCTCGTTATTTTGAGTTATGGTCATATAGTTAGGAGAACACATAACACAGGACTGTTTCTCTAAACTGCCACTCCATGCTGTGGAAGGAAATTAAACAAGTCAGCCTCGACAGATTTGTCGTATAATAGGCCTACGTACGAGGCAGATATTTCATGAAATCAGATTTCAAACTTTGGATTCTCCGATTTCGAACCCGTGACTCAACCCATACAGGTCTACATGGCCTTCTATATGAACCAAAGCCAATAAAAGAGTAAAATTGACCGCCAGGTTGCTAACGAGGTTAATGCATGGCATTACCATACTATATGGCTTGGGTTCAATTCTAGGATAAGGCTTGGGTTATGCGTGAGTCAGAAATCCACCTTGTACCTTGAAGTATCTTTTCCACAAAGAGAGGCGACACCTCTTTTGTGCAGGTTAATGAGTATGTATCAAAAGTCTTTTCGACTGCCTGTGTTAATCGACATTAGGGCACGCCAAACCAACCGTTAAACTCTAAACAAACTATTCGATCATTAACTACGTTCTTCAAATATTTCATCATCAAATTATCTGGATGTAGAAAATAATAATAGTATTTTAATGACTTGTACTGAACAATTCTTTTATTACTTTTTGAAGGTTTATGCAGACAAGTAAAACCCGATTTCTGCCATAATATTCAGTGTCCAATTTTCGAACATTCTAACGTATTTAAGACTAGCAGAGTACCGGGCAATGCCCAATTTTTTCTTATCAAAGTCTTGTGAGAAACAAGAAATAAAACATTGTAATCTAAGTAACATATTTATTAATATTATTTTATTGTTGGAAAATTTCTTAAATTCTAGTAAAATAATTCGCAAATTAAAAACATAATTTATTTCATTTGATTATATATTAAACTGCATTTTTTGTCTTTCATACATTGTTAGGCGCAGTTTTAGGTATTTTTCTATTCAATAACCCTGTGCACAAAAATGTCATGATATTTGGTCCATTTTCTATGCAACCTCCTCATATTCCTGGTTCGACATGTTTAAACATATTAGTCAAATTTCATGTGAATCAGTCCATTTGTATGCAGGTGTTTCAAAGACTCTCCCCATCTTACCTTGAGGAATTGGGTTGGGGAATATTTATACCCACGTTACTTATGCCCAATTAAGACCAGCCTATATTGAGGCCAATGAGAAACATGTATGATAATTTTTAACAACAACCAATTTCCAACAATTACCCCAACCCTTCATTAAAGAATTAGATTGTGATTGATTTATTCCCAAAATATTTTTAGTTGACCACTGAGGAACATGATTACCAATTTTCATCAAACATCCTAAGCCTTCAGTAGAGTTGATGGAACAAACATAATACATAAATTGAGTTTTAAACATTTTTATCATTTAATATAGGCATTTTATTTATTTAAGATTAGATAAAATTACGCATAAGAAAGCAAATAAAGTAAAAAGAATTCATTGAGTTAAACAATTAATATTCTCCGCATTTTTTCCCAAAATACCCGAGTTCTCATCAACATGCAGTAATTATAATAAACCTTCTCTCACAATATAAGATGGTATTCCTAAGACCCACAAAGTTCACCACTGCATGAAATAAAGCAATACCAGTTATTGACTCTAAAGATTAAAAACCTTGTGATTCAAAATAAAGAAGTTCATTCTGTCTCATAATCAGGGAAGAATTACTTTTATGAAAGATTAATTCCGCTTTTCTTTTCGGGTTCCATTCAACTTTTCTTTAAATCGGCTTTCCTTGACTTAATGAAACTTTTTGAAACCAGAATCTAAAGGAACAGGGAGTCATTTGAAGAAAAGCGAATTCTTAATTAAATTGGCGGAACCCTGATGCCCCTAACAATGTCAACTTTGTATACAGAACAATGAAGGGCTTGCAAGAAAAATATAAAGGGAAAAGACACCCGCATTGCACTTCAATAAGGTTAACATGGGGAAGGGAGTATGAGAAGGGTTTGACTTTGTGGAAAAGAACCAGTTAATAATTCGAAAATCGATATTTCGAATTTCGGTGAGGCTTAAATAACTCAAACCCTTTTGTTTACTTCTCACGGTCGTGAAGCAGCTTTAAATTTAAAAAATCAAGAGCAGGTGGAGCTTATGGTTTGCTTAAAAATACCTCTATATTCTTATTTTAGTCATTAAAAGTATTTTTTAAGAATAATAATTAACTATATCTCTATAACTAATTTTCGTTGTATCATAGAATAAACCTTACATTTAGTGTAAGTTAACTTTTATTTTTGTATTCCTATACTGTGCCGTTATTCTTATTTTCATTACAACTATTTCTGAATTTGATTTTGAATAATTTTCTGATTAATTATAATAAAATAATTTTCTGATTAATTATAATAAAATAATTTTCTTATTGAATTTTTACTTAAAAATGATTTTTTAGTGTAGAAATGTTAGTTAAATAATTATTGAAATTAAAATAAGAATTTTTAATAAATTTTCCTGTATTTAAAATGCATTTTTTGAAAACAATATGACATTTATTTTTAGAAACAGAATGAATCGCGCAATGTTTTGTTAAATAATATATTAAGGCAGAAACATGTTTACCATATTTACATGCTTTAAATAATTGTGTACAAAACTAAAGATCAAATATCAGGTGTATTTGAAATAATTTAGATATATAAAATAATTAAGGAAAATTAGCTCGAGCCACTTTCAGACTAAGCAAGTTGCTTTAAAGAAATTATAATTCAAAGGCTGATTTGAAGAACTTTGTTACAAATATTTCAAAATGTCTATCTAGTAGTGAATTTAAAGTATAAAGATAAGGTGGACCCACTCTTTAAGATTCTTAGCGAATGAGATAGATATAGCAACGCTATAATATAGTGTTACTTCACGACTTTTTTTCTGTCAGTTGATTGACTGAAGTTCCATTTTGGAGGATACATATTTTTTAACTTTAGTCAAATAACGAGGACGACGCTAGAGACGTCCAATGCAATTCAAGCATTTTGCCACCAATAAAGCACCTAACCTCCAACGACAGGTTTGTATGTTTGAGCGAATTCTTTAGGTTTAGAAACGTGTTGGATCTTCGTTGGAATCGGGTTGAACAGGCAATCTCAAAGCCAAGATTCTGCTACCATAATATTGATCTACACATTTCATAAAATTTTTATTGGAAATTTATGACTAAATGCATTATTTCATATTATGCATTTGCTCTCAATTTGATGGCACTTGATACACAAATAGATTCATTTTCTATTAGGCAGAAACTAATTCATTGAAAAATTGGTTCTCTAATATAAAAATAATTTCATAAAAGTGTATGATAGCGAAGTGTTTCCAGCAAACTGTACTGTTTAACATTTGATATCAAATTCTTTTAAACCTCACTAGATATGGCTTCAACTTTAATCCTTTAACTTCCTCGAATTTAAACTTGTTCGTCAATTAGATCAGTTGAAAGAATTAATCTACCTAAAAGCAATCTATTAGAATTTTGGGGAAACAAATTCTAACATAATTTATTTCAACATTTTCAAACGATTTGCGTCAATGTTAAAAGCCCTGCCATATTTCAAAAAGTTTTGATAGAATGTCGCGTACATTTAATTAAGCTGAATTTGCACATTTTGATAACTAAATATATGAAAAGAATTATTACTTGTTGTTTAATGAATTAATTAAACGAAGTTCAAGAAAGCTTTGCAATTTTATCCATTTCTGTGCCATTGTATTTAATATGCAGAAGAATAGTGGTTTATGTACAAAACGATACAATATAAATAGTGGTGTAGTCGCAAAATAAGCAGTGCCGGGAAGCTTTAAAAGCAGTACTGGAACGCTGTAACCTAGGTGACAAAATCGAATATTTTAAAGACGTTTTTAAACAATTTGTTGTTATTTATTTCTCGTAACAAAAGCAGTGCCAGAACGGCGTTCCGGTGCATGCCGACTACACCTCTGAATATAAAGCTAAAAAAGTGTACTTACTGCTACGTTGCTAAAAATTCTAAAAAGTATTTTCAAGATTTCATTAAAGAATTCATGAATTTATGGTAGTGCATAATCTTTTAAGGGTAGTTGTGTAATCTGGATTTTACCCAAAATTTGGGGGGAAATATGAACTAATATGAAAAAAATGATAAAGAAATTTTAGTGATCAGATGATTTATAAACTCTTAATATATTAATTAGCAGAGACTGTGGAATAATAAGTAACGTTTAATTGAAAAATATACTGAGTGAATAACATTTAATTAATTTTGCAGATGCTAATTATTCGCTTACACTGTTTTCCTTTATGTTATATGCGTTTTCTGAGTGATTAATTTTCAAGATTATAGCTGAATAAAATTTTTTTTACAAATATATTAAAAATAATCATCATTAATTAATTTAATGATATCTCTTCATTTCTTCGAAGCAATAATATATTTCATTTTAACACTAATGCACTGGGAAAATAAGACCAATTTCTTTTTAATTTTACGTAAATGCTAATTCTCTACAAATTTGAACTTTTTCTTTTAAATTTTTTCCTCATTTTATAAAGGAATCTCGAAAGAAAATATAAAAAAACACATTTTATAACGTAAAAGGCATAAAAAATATGTATCGCCCTGTATTTTATTAGAACTTCCAAGCAAAAATAAATATATTTTTTATTATTAATATTATATATTAAGGCAAAAAATATTTGGTTGTGTGTATTTTTTCAACTTATTATTTCTACTTATTTTTAAAAGGAAATTTTTAGCTCTTTCAAGAATGGATTATTTTACAAAATAAAGAGAACCTAGAAAAACAAATATTAATTACAATTGAAAAACAAACATTTGAAATAGTAGTATAGAAACTATACTAACGACACATTTTCATAAATATGTGGATAGTACATTACACGTGCGAACAGATTTAATAAAAGGCGAGCATTTTAAAAATTGAAATCATTTAATCTGTCTTCACAAGTGCAAATAATTTGCAGTAAGGCAAACGACGAATAGAAATCAATTTTTGAATAATCGTTCGAGCAACTACTATCAAGCAAACATCATTATATTGAATAGAAAAGAAAAATTTAGACATTGATTCAAACCAAATTTACTGACATTCATTAAAGTTAAATAATTTTATGATGAATAAGCACTAATTAATTTCGAAAAAGACTGAGTGTTATGCTCTATTCTTTCATGTTTGCAAATAGACATTTAGAATTGGATTTTTAAATAAATATTACAGTAATGAATATGAATAACAAGAAACAAAATGAGCAGTTTATTTTACTACATTTTTACAAATAGAAGCATGCCTCCATTTTACTTCAGAAAAAACAATAAAGTTAGAAGTGATTTATGGTTTTGTGTTCATTCTTATTTTATGAAGATTGATTTAAGAATTCATTGTACAAGAAGCTTCAAATTGGCTATCAGCTTCAACTATTAGCGACAACTGAAAACATGTTATGTTGTAAAATGTTTTTTTCTTGTTATATACGATTATTTCGAAAAATATTTGGTTTTAAAATATCAGTGGGATGGGTTTACAATATTAAGGAAAATTTGCTTCCCCTTGATACAAAACACTTAACAAGTGCTCCATTATTTATTGATCTCAACTACATTAGAACCCGCTAATCCGAACTAATTTGTACCGGTGCCTGTTCGGATTAAAGAAATTCGGATTACCCGAAATTCCGATAAAAATAGAAAAGAAAAAGATGTATGCTAAAAAAATATAAGTTATAAGTACTCAGTACTACTATTTTTTGAATTCTTTTATTCAAAAGCAATAGAAAGAGAATATGTCTCCCCTTTTCATTAGAATAATGGGTGTGCTCCTGTATGAAGTGACCTTATCTTACGGCGAATTGCATTAGTTTCTTCAATGAGTACAAAATTATGCATGCTGAAGAAGTCCTTTTTTGTTTTTAGTATGTACATTTAAATCTTTCCAGGTAATCTTTTCAATTACATATAACTTTCGAAAATAAAATCGGTTCGGATTAACCGGAACTTAGGATTAGCTGGGTTCTACTGTATTTCAAAGTAATGGAACACGATGAAAAATGCATATAGCCATGATTCTAGAACTGAGTCACTGACTTACACCATTCTGAATCACAATGATATATATCTAAAAGCGATTCCATTTCTGAACAGTGCGCCTGTAAAGCTGGCTTTGCTCTCTTTAATTAGAGAATTGATAGATAGATGTAATAAATTAGTGTCCATCTCTGAAATGCATTTTGAGGTTCTTTCAAATGCATTATTTATGAAGTTAATAAGTTTTCATTCTGTCCCCCAACACCATTATTACAACGTCTTAATACTATAAATTTTAATTCCCATCTTCCCGCCGCCTGTTTTGACAGCGCTCTGAAAATGTTGCAATTTAAGCACATTGCGTTTGTCACAGCTATTTCTGGGAGGGATGATTTGTTGCCGGAAGAAATTATTGCTTTCAGAACGAAACGCTCAGGCAATTCTTTAATATTTAATAACGAGGTGTAGAGAATCTTAAAGGACACTTTTCCTAATTAAAAGGAAAAGAAAAAATGGTTTGGGAATAAAGGCGGGAAAGAAAATGGAACATTTTTTATTTGATTGATTCGAAAGAAAACAGAGAATTAAGAATAAAGAGATTTGGTCTTTGATGCTGAATTATAAAGTGAGCTTAAATATTACATGCTGTCAGAATTTACCATTATGATTTTAAAATATAAGATGAAATTTATTATCGTCAATAAGTATATTAGTCCAGAATGATTAATAAGCATATTTATAATTGGTTCTGAGATTTAGAAAACCAGTGAAATTTTTAACAATAGATATATTGAACTGTAAAAGGAACAACACTTGTGCACTTGAAATTTATTTTGATCAGATTAATTGTAAAATATTAAAATCTTAATTAAATAAAAAAAAACCTGATAAACACATAATGACCAGTGATTTAGAAAACCTTCGGATTTGAACAATTTTCGTATATCTCCGGAAAAACTAGACAGATTATTCTTGAACTTTGATCTTCTAAAGAATATGTTTGGACCCACAGATGAGGTCACGAGGGCAGTTAAGAGATCTAATATAAATTGAAGAAGAAAATATTTGGATTCCACCCCCTCTGCCCGAATCACAAAAGGTGAAAGTGATTCGCGGACGTTTCGTGAAACGTGAACGTTCGTTAACGGTTTTGTTTCCTGTGCGCAATACCTGCTTGCATTTATGTAAAAATATGAGTTTTATATAAGTCTGGCTTTCAAATTGTGAGAAACAAAATATGATATGTTCAATTAATTTTTTTTCCAAATAGTCATATTCCATCCAATATTTAAAGCATATACTTTCAATTTTATGATAATTCTTTGTTGATATGTTTTCGATTATTCTGAAAGTTTCGTATAATTTAGTTGAAAACTCCGCATGTCGTAAGAAGAAACATATGGTGGTGGTTGTGGGATTTTTTAAAAAATCTTATATCTTCTTCCTGTGTGTGCTTGCGAAGATGTAGGTAAACAAAACCTTTCATGAATGTTGCAAACGATTGCCAGCTTCCTGTGATTAGGGAGGGATCCCCAATATTCTTCTTTATCAATTTCTGGTAGATCCCCTAACTGCCTACGTGACTAATTCTTCTCTGTTAAATGCGAGCTCAAGTATATTCTTTACATAATTGTAGTTCAAGGAAAATTCATCCAGCATTTCTGGAAATATTAGAAAAAGGTGCAAACTCCAAATTTTTTTAATTCATTCACCAATACCTGTAATCTAAAATAATTAGACGGCTTTTATTTCTTAAATAATTTTCAAATGAACTGATGTTTTCTTAAGTTCTTTTCAATATATTGAGTATGCAACCATTTTAGTCCCAAAGCCATAATTTAAAGCTCTTGTGTTAAATTTAATTAGATAACATAGCATTCATAATCTTTGTTGTTACATTTTGAAATGCCGATAAGAAATATTGTTAAATTCTCAATACATGAATTTTAAAAATTCAGTATGGTTCTATAATTTTAGGAAAAAAATATTCTTTAGTTTTTATTTCCACTAATCAACTGATTTTTTTATTGTTATTTTAATAAATACATTTTTGTCATTTATTGGTTCATACTTGACTTTATGATACTGTATTTCTTATATTTATAAGGTTGGTGTACATACTTTTTCCTATTTTTATATATATGCTCTTTCAGAGGACTTGCCTAAATCGCAAGCACAATCTGATCTAAAAAAATTGTGGTTGTAAAATATTAATAATTAGATTTTGAAACAAGTATAAATATTTTCTGCTTGTTTAAACTTAAATACCTACGCTTCGTTATGTAAGAAAAATCACTTAGATTACTCTTTTAACATTTGTATGATTTTCTTACTTTAATAATGATTTTGCCTGATAACAAAATGGATGTTTTAAAATCTTTTCTAAAATAAAATATTTAGTTAAATTTCACATTAAACACAGTTTACGAATGCATCTGTTATACAAAACAACGTATAAATAAATTTCATGCGTTTGTATAATATAATAAAGTAAATATACATCCTTAAGACAAAATGTATATCGTGAAAGAAATGAGTGAAAATGTTCTACATATGTGAATTAGAATGTAAAAAATTTCCAAAACTCCTTCCAAATTTTTGAAATAACATGTAAATGTTATGTAATTTAGAGAATTCATGTTTATACTCTTCCTGTCACGATTTCCAAAGGTGGTCGTCGCCTGAGATAAACTGGACGCTAAAATGTAAATAATTTACCTTTCAAAATGGATATATTTTGAAGCAATTTTTAATATGGTAAATAACTTATTTTGTTTAAATTCAGCGGTATCAGATTAATATTTTTGCACGAACAGAGCAAATAGATCAATTTAGATTTCTCCATCGTCATTTAATATTGTGTTTTCATAGTGGCATTCTCTTCTTTAAAAATGGATATTTTTTTCCTAATTATTGTTTAGGAAAGTGGGTCCCTTTCTCTCAAATCTCTCTCGCAAGTTGAAATCCAGGCAGATGTGAACCTTTTGATTCAATCGACTTAAAGTCTAAATTTATTTCGACTAAATTTGTTTAAAAAGTATTTTATTTTATAGAGTATATTTATTAAATAGAAGAGTAGTTGTTTTACAGAGTAAGGTGGCTCTTAAACTATCCAGATTCTTTTTTAAATTGTGGTCACATCTATTAAGAAGTCGAAATGGATTTTACATTAATTTAGACCTCCATCACTCGGAAAAATTCAGTTTTGGAATTGCGTCTTTCTGTTTGTGAACATCTTAACTAACCAGCGGGAGTGATCTCCCCTAAACTTTCTCGTATACTTCCCCAAAAAGTTGCTCTTTCTCCTCCCCCCGAGTGGATAAGAAACAAAAATTTGAACCTACTGTAACCCAGAATCTAATGACTAACAGAAGGTTTTCATTGTAGATTAGAGTGACTGTAAAATATTTAGGTAAAGAATCAAATTCAAAGATATGCGTACCGATTAAAAAGCAACTATCACACACTGCTACGTTTCACTCTTGCCAGCTCCAGGACAAAGTGACGTAATCCCTCCGCGTGCACAGAGATTGCTACCAGTACGCATGCGTATGGAGAATCTGATTAGAAAAATTAATTATGCAATAGGAACGCCTTTTTTTAACCGATTGAAACGAAATTTGGGCACAGATCTATAATTAATAATAGCTACCATCATACCAATTTTTATTTATCTAAGTCAAATGGTTTAGGAGATATAATTTTTAAAATTATGCGATTATACAGTCCGCCAGTCAGTCAACCCTTCGTAGGATTTCGTCCAAACTTTGATACGGACCTACATTCATGATGATAAAACTGTGTACCAAATGTTATCAATCTATCTATTCCAGGTTTTGAGTTATGGTGTTCACATGAACGCAGACAGACAGACTTCCCGTAGACGAATTTTGTCCAAAGTTTGATTGAAACCTACAACTTATGTGTAAATATCATATACCAAATTTCATCCCTGTATCTCTTATAGTTTTCGAGTTATCGTGTTCACAGACATACAGAGACACAGACAGACATAATTCCAAAATCGTGTTTTTCGGACTCATGGAGGTCTAAAACGTGGAGATTCGTCAAAATCTCGAGTTCGAATTTTTTGACGATTACAATACTTTTTTTTGTATACTTCGTATACGAGAAAGTAAAAAACGCTTCAATATAGACAGATGAAATCTGTTATGTTTGTCTTTCCACCAAAGTTGTAAATCTGGATAAAATTCTAGGCGAAATCTCTGTGAGGAAAGTTTATCTCTCCGATCATGGGAACATGAACACAATAGATCAAAAACACAACTAGCTAAAAATAAAAAGTATGCCTAATTGTTTTATTACTAGAAATGTAGGTTCGTATGAAATTTTGGAACAAATCTGTGAACGGATCCCTCATGTAAATTCCTGCTTCGCAAATGCGATACCTCAGTAGCGCATCAGGCTATATCCCTCGATATCTGTATTATGATTCGTACAATAAAACTACATATCAATGTCTAATTTTGCACATTATATGCTGAACGCTAGACCGACAATATTTTCGTTTGTCTGTGTATATCCAAATATGGTAGCCCAAAATCACAACATGCAAAATAACTGAAATTTAGTATGTGGTCCTGACAACAAAGATGAAGACATATATCTAATTTTAGACCCAAACGGTCAACGGGTAGTCCGAAAAGCACAATCGATTCTCCTTACTGCTATGAAGTTAAAGACAAAACATACTGTAAACACTTCGTATTCTGTAAGTATACTAGAAAGTCAAAAAGAGGACGCATCCACTTGCTATATAAGCCATATCTTGTTATTATTATACACATTTGAATATTATAAACATTGATATTATTATTATACTCATTAATAATATTATACACATATGAATGTTAAACACATTGATATTATTATATCTGTTGATATTATTATACACGTATGAATATTATATACACTGACATATTTATTGAAATACACATATATGGAAAAATCCTTTTTTCTAAATCAGACAACTCAAGTATTTGAGTTGTCTGATTGGGGATCTGAACTGGGATTAACATTTGGAAGGGTTGTGGAAAATGCATGTACTGGTACAATGACTTAGAAAACTCTAAAATGTGTCAAAATAATTCTTAGGGATATGTGTGCATTATAGGGTAGGAAGATGTAGTTTAGTATTGATATCAATATACGCTTATGAATATTAAACAAATTGATAATATTATGCACATATGAGTATTATATATATTGATATTATTATAGGCGTATGAAAAAAACCAATTCTTTGTAAAGAAGACAGCTCCAGTATTGGATTATTTTTTCAGAACTGAAATTGACGACACCTAAAATAAAAAAAAACTCAAAATTATACACAAAGAAACAATAAAAATATGTTTAAAACTTCATCTGAATCCTTCTGAAGCATGCTGAAAGGTTAAATTGCAGAAACGAATGCGGTGGAGTAAAGAATGCAGTAAGTTCAACTCGAATAACCATAAATTTGCATCTAAAGTAAAAAGCAAAAAACAAAACACTGACTTTTTTTGTGGTTTCTTGATGAGCCCAAAATTTACGAGCAGACAATCTCTTTGGTTATTGGCGTGCCAATGTTACCTGCCTCCTCTTGCCTTTCCGAGCAACATGTTTCTTTTGCAACTGTGAAATCGTAAACAATTTTTTTACGCCATGTTCGCAAGCCTTGTAAGTTTTCATTTTGCTTTATTTCTCGATTTGTTAGAGCGGCCATGGGAGGAACAAAACTCGTTCGGGGCCAAAATTGCACCGAAGGAAGAAGCAATATTTTTCTGATGAGAACACTCTTGTTCGAAAATACACATACTTTTTTGTATCTTATTTTCTTCCTTCGAACCTATGTACGTTCGAATTTTGTTTTTCCAATTGCCATGTGGGGAAAATTCGCCTAGGGTCCAATACTAGAGATGAAAGTTAAGAAACCAATCAAAACGAGGATGCCCCGAAAATGCAAATCATCTGCTTTTGGTAATTTTCTTTCTCTTTGCGTTCATTCGAAAACGAAAGAAGCAAACATCAAAAGTATTTGTTTTCCAAATATCTTGGGAAGTCATATATTGTCTTTTGTCTTTGATTCTGTTCGTAAAATCAGGATGTATTGATGAATATGTATTTCTTTGGATGTTGATAGCTCACAAATAATAATAAAAGACAGAATGTGGAATTTCATTAGCGTAAAAATGAAAATATTTAATTTTATATTTGAAATAGAAAGTTATTTCTTGCTTAATCTTGAATGTTATAGAAAAAATCTAATGGAAATTGTTCGAAGTATTTTTGAAGGTCTTTTTACTGTAAGCAAAAAAAGTATCCATTTTATTTTTAAATATTTTGAGGAATAAAGTAGATTGGATATCAAATGAACGTTTCTTTAATATAAATTAAATTGGTCGAAAAAGAAATATCAATCTTATGACAGGTTCTCAAAGAAGAAATTTCATGTTGCACATTGGTAACCAATTTATTTAAGCTAACATTTTATTCAGTATCAAAATAATAATATGAATGATATGTGGAATAACTTATTATTATATTTATCAAAGATATATGATCTATGAGATTATCTATCATATATGAAATACAGTTTCAATGAGTGTCATCTTGTAGACTTTTGTAATAGGAACAGTTAAATAACTATTGCATAATATACATCATCATTTAATTCAGCTATTACAGTGAAGGGTTTCAAGTTATTTTGTTATCTTACATTTTCTTGAGCGATAGTCTTATCAAGAAGTCTGAATTTTATTATTAAATGCGTTAACAATACTTTTAATGCAAGAGAGAAGATGCTAGATTAGTTATGGTTACTCTTATTTCTCACATTAATTTGATGCTAGCCCATTACAAAATATGCGATTACTATCATTCAGACAAAAGTAAATCCCATCAAATAATTTCACTTCATGCCATCTTTAATTATAAAAACCATAATGAGATGCTTTTTTTACTCGAAGAAACATTTACGAAGTTCTGTGAGATTACATTAGCTAGGCCTTAACAGAAATACGTGTCTTCTCTCAGGAGAACGATAATAAAGTTGGTACGAATCAGTTTGGTTTAATATAAATGAAAAGTAAGACATGAGTGATAAATTTCATCAACAGACAGGGAACTGTCATAGTAGAAACAAAAAAGCTAGAAATGACAAAAAGTTTGTAGAAGAAAGCTGTGGTTCCTTGCTCACTTGATCATGCTTGTATCCAGCCAAATCCATCAGTCAGGGATTCATGATAAAAGGAAAGTGTCCATCTTCTGTTGGTCAAAGCGACTCGGAACACCCAAGATAGCCACTGGGAAAGAAGATTGACTTAAATCCTATATATATGGGGTTTAATTGTCTTCTTGGACGACTTTTAGAAGATTCTGGTCCTCGAGTGTCTTTCGTTTGAAAGACAGTCAGGAAAGCCTCTAACGCAGGGAACAACCAGTTTTGTATAATGATGATTTGTATGATTCAACCATGTCCTACCATAACCCGCTGGCTGCTGGTAGGAGGTTTATGCATGAAATACTGAAATCTGGATATCTTTGACTGCATTTGGAAGGACTCTTCTTCATGTCAATACTCACGGCTGGATTATTGAATAGGCAAAGAAGGCAACTGCGTATGGACCCCGCAACTTTCGGCGCCCCCGAGATCTCGTGATTTTGTTGTTGTAATTTCAACGTTATCTAATTTTGTGCTTTCATTTCATCTAGAAGGGTGATTGAACATATTCAAATTAACCTTTCACTTACAGGTTGTACCAGAATTTTTTTTACCTTTGAATGCGGGTCGGTACACCTGCTGTACCAGACACAAGTGAGAATTTCGAGTCCCCACATTCAACGTAGTTCTTCTGGTTTAAGCCCCCGCAGCCTATAGGTTAAGATTAACTGTCGTTTAAATTTCAAAGCATTATATTCAGGATTAAATAGGATTTTATTTTCATGTTTTAAAAGTCGATTGCAGATCAGTGTGATCCATTATTTTTTTCAGTTGGCGGACTGTTTCACAAGTCAACAACCCTGGAAAACTTTGCATTTTAGTATTTAAAATGTGTTATAAACGTTAAGTAATTTTTTTAACATTTTGTTAAAAATAATTTTATATTTTTTTATACGAGAGATATTGAAACCAATTCGCTTGAAGATCATTCACAATTTATTGTTTAGTTATTTCAGTGTGTCGTTATATGCGTTAACTTAAAATCTATTTATATAAATATTACATTAAAATCAATAAAAAAAACATCTGGTTTCGTAAATTTTGAAGGCGAAAGAGTGCCCCGAAATTTTAGCATCTAAGGGCCCCTGCACAAGTTATTCTGACTCTGTCAACAATACCTATAGTTTATTAAAACTTTACATTTTATTTCATAGTCTCGTGATAAAAGTAGCCAAGTATATCACTTAATTGTCACATCACGCCGCAGAGCATTCCCTTCCCACCTATAAGAGGCACAGTGGTTATGAACCTCAAATTGGTTCGTGCATTTGAAATGTATTATTTGAGCATCATTCCGGTAAATCCCGCTATTTTTTAAGTAAGATAGAAGGTAATGAAAGATTAAAAATATTTTGTAGGTCAAATTTCTTAATGTGAGTAATTAAATAAATGATAGAAATTTTTCATTGCATTATATAACTAAATTTTTGATGTAATTAAACTTCTTAAGACCTTTCAGCAGATCTTGTTCTAGAAAGTTCTCTTTTCGGTATTTGGAATTGTTTCCAGAAGAAAAGAGCATTCCTGAGATTCTGCTTTGCGATTTACTGTTGTGAGATTTCAATCGCTCGGAAAGTATTTCGTTCTAACTAAAGTCTGTACTACTCCGTAACTGTGTCTACTTTCTTAGGTACTTTAAAATGGCAATTTTAAAAGACTTAAATAAAATAAAAATAGGAAACAATCCTTTTAAAATGAAAAAATAAAAGATATTATGAACAATATTTCTAAATATTGTTCTTTTTCTAATGGAATATTTCATCGTATGTTTGGATTATCACGACTCTATTTACATTGCATTCATTTGGGAGAAAATACAAAGCAAATTGGATTATCTTAGAAACTGATTCAAAGTAATAAATATGTAGTTTATTTTCAAGAAAAATTTTATTTAATTTTAAATTCACACATTTTTCGTCGACTTATTTAGCTTAAAGAAGATTATTCGGATGTAAATTAAAGATAATGAATTCATAGAATTAACTGAAAAGTATACGCAAATAATAAAAATATTATGAGATAAACATAATTAAAAATATTATGACTTTTAGTTATCTTTAATTAAAAGTAATTTAATTCTGGCTTCAATAACTGTCATGGGATTTGAGCAACGTCATTGTTTATAAAGGAGAATACGAAGCTATTTTTTTAAAGTTTAATTATTCGAAATGTTAAAATAGTATTAAAAATCAAAACAAGGTATAAATTAAGGATAAAATAAAACGAAACGAGTGCAGATGATGCTGTATTAAAAATAATTTGGATGTGAAATATATTAAAATTTTCAATGCTTCTTATGTCGAGAGTTTCAATATTAGGAAATAAATATTTAAAAAAATATCAAACAATGTTAAAAAGTTATTAACAGATGTCCCCAAAAACAAAGAACACGTTTTGAAATTCCACGACTTAATTCATATAAGTGAATTAAATTTCTTAAATATATCAAACACCATTTCCTCGATCAATTATATTTCAAGAAGAAAAATATAATTTCAAAGAAATAATTAAATAATGGTACTCTTATAAGCCAAGGAAAATTAACTATATTCACAAGTATAATCAGTACTTCTATTTTCAACTTCAGTAATAAAAAATATTAGTGATGAACGTAATTAGGGAAAAATGAACATCAGCATCAAACTTCTCTCTGAAAAAAACAATAATTTAACTATCTCAAAGAGAATACTTCAAACAAATAAAATTTTTGCCATCGGAATCGTTTTCAGAAAGATAAAAATTAGTTCTCAAGACGTCTGATTTTGACCTGTTGTATATAATTCGCCAAAGAATTCAAAAATATGCTATCAAATAAAGTTAAAGTAGGAAAGTGTCTAGACATTTATTGCATGGGGATCACGAACTTGACAAAGCAAAAAATTATCATAATGGTGTAAAATTCTTTTGAAGTGCCTTATCCTGGTTGAATTTAATCAGGACACTGAACATTTTCAAACGTATTTTTTTTCTTCATCTTTTATTCTTTTTTTTTAATTCTGAAATACATGGAAATTCTGTCTTGTGAAATACGCATATTATTAACATGCACAAGACAGCTAAAGTTTCTAGGAAACGGGTAATTCAGGCATACCAAAATAATAAAAAATGTTAAATGATCATTTTATATTTCTTTCAAAGCTGTTTTAATACAGATATAAGAAGAGAATAAATCTAGAAAGGTAGAAGAAAAAAAAATAATGGAATTTTTATTTAAAGAACAGTGATAAAAAAGGATTTTATTTTTGATTACTCAAATCACCTATCTTCACAAGGATCTTCTTTTGCTTTCTTAACTTTGCTTAAAAAGCTGAAGAAAAAGTTATTTATAAAATTAAATTTCTCATGAAATTCTGTGTGCTAATTAAGGCAAAAGTTAAATGACACCGTAGAAATTTTGAAATTAAATAAATAAGAAACTTTTGATAAACAAATGTTGAAAGATCTTGTTATATTTTAATAGACAATTTTCTTCTCTGATAAATTTATTTTTATTTTTGATCATTTGCAAAAAAATATTAATTCTTCAATGCATTTTTCTTTATGTATACGAAATAAATAAGACTTAAAATAAATTTCCATATAGTTATCAAGCACACTAACATTTGTGGTACTAGGTATATGAAAATTATAATTTCTTTTCTGTTAAACCTCAAACCTTAATTTTGTAATATTTATCCAATCTTTGCTTTTCTACATCCACAGAAGTTTACTTGTTCCTTTCTTGTACTAAGTGTACTTGCTCTTAAAGTAAACCTTTAGATTACGTTAGGTTTAAATCTTAAAATATACCATTTTAACCATGTTTTTAGCTTAGAAACTAGCAACTGCTTCCTTGGTTTTCAAGTTATTAGGAGATAAATCTCTCATTTTGACCTCAGGTGGGATTACATATTCACTTTATCCCTCATTATTAGCATATCTAGAGATCATAAATTGGGGATGCAATAGATGAATAAAGCAATCTAGAGTGTCAATAATAAACAATTTCATTAAGATAAAATACTAATGGTTTTGTAGTGCAATAATTGTACCACCCCACAAGCAAAGAAGGAAATATCTGCTTATAGAGCATCTGTACCTTCCACTAGGAAAAGTTAAAAAAACCATTATAATATATTTACTTATTTCAAAGAACAATTAAATAATACGTAAAACTGTCTATGTGAATAGTCTGTTGTAAATCATGCCTAAAATATTTTTATTCTTAATCTTATTAGTGAATAATGGCTTTCATTGCAGCTAAGTTTTAATTCCAGTCAAAAACAAATAGTAAATTAATTTTTAAGATTGCTAATAATTATTAATATTTAGAAATATAAAATCTATCTCTACTAAAATATTTCAAATGTATATTTTATTCATTCCTTCACAAAAAAGGCAAAGGTTTTAAAAAGAAACAGATTATCAGAGAAAATCACTAAAATCTATCTATCTCTTTTTTTTAAAGGGATAATTTAGCGATCTCAAAAAAAAAATGTTTCAAATATATAATATATTTATACCACGCACATAATTTTCGAAGATTTTAATATTAGTTTTCAACGTAATTTATTTTAGCCTGATACAGTTTCGTTCTTGTATAATATTAAAAAATATGTTATGGAAAAAGGTTAAAGCTGACAACTCCCTAGATATTTATAGCTTATAGATAAGGAAACTGATTCAGTGCTATCATAATAAAAAGCATAAGATTCTTTTGAAGTGCCATCTCTTGGGTGAATGTAATCAGAAGGCTAAGTACTTTCAGACGCGGCTATTTTTTTGTTTTTACCTAAAACAGACAGAAATGTATTCATTACTAATGTCTGTACAACAAAGTATGCATGAGAAAGTCAATTTCGGATATTTCAGAATGATGAAAATGTAAAACTACTACATATTTTTAAAAAAGTTCTTGAATTGATAAAAGAGGAGAATAAATGAATGAAGAAAGGAAGAAAATGATAATAAAAATGTCTTGCTTTCGGTTATTCGAATCACTTTAAAGAATTTCTAATTGACTCACGATTGTTTTTGAAAATAAAATTGTTTGAAATTTTTTTCCATGAAATTTTTAAAGTTAATTTTGGACTCAAAAATTAACTGGAATCAGGGAAAAAATAACGGTACACTAATAAATTGCTTTATAAAATGTTTCAAGCATTTTTTTTTATTTAGTTGGAAACGACAGGTTTTTTTTATTAATTATAATAATTTTGCTCGTATGTAAATAATGCTGATTTTTTAAAGCCATGTATTTTAATATATGAAATATCAAAAGCAAATAAATCAGATGCAAGATGAAACTCTATTTTATTATTAATGAGAGTGGTATTTGAATTAAACATTTTTTCATCATGTGATTGAACAATTAGAGGTAAATAAGCATTGTTTAGCCACACATTTAACTTACAATGTAGTTGTAGTTTCTAGAGCTTCTATAAGCAGTACAAAAGCCATCGAATAGTTTTTAATGAAACATAAAGTTGATTTTCAAACTATATTTCGATTAGGAGAGGATGAAGCCGCAAAATATGCTTTTTAAGCATGTAAATTGGAGATAGAAAAAGAAAAAATGCTTCTCACCACCTAAAAATTTATAGCATAAAATACGTATTCTCTTTCGAATGGTCTTGGAGTAACTTATTTATTTTTTAAGTTTCACCAATAATTCTAACTTTAAAATACACGAGGGAGTTATTCAACAAAGAATCACTATCTAAAGAATGATTTGAAATCTCTCAAATTAACTCTGGGAGAGGAATGGGTTATTAAATACTTAGTCACAATAATTTTTATCAGCCGGTGTATAGAGAGAAAATAATCTGTTGATGCAATATTTTCACTACTCAAAGATAAAAAAAATAAACTTATATTTCGATAGTTCAAAGCCCAATTATTAGAAACAAATGTTATGTGAGATCCAAATAGTAAAAGAACCATTAATTCCAAATATATAACATTGATTCGATATATTAATGATATTATAATACATTGGGGATACTTAACAATATCATAAAAACATTGCATTTTTGTTTTACAGAGGGTTCCGAATGTGATTCTAGTTTACATAGTCAGGCGTAGGTGTCCACTTTTTGTCCTGAACCTCCCAACCTCACTTTTAAATTCAGAACATCGACAATTATAGCCATAAAAATTGTGCCGAGATATAGTAAAATGGATATGTGCAACTCTATAAGATCATTTCAAGAACAAAATTCTGAAAATATTCATATATTGTAGCAATATTCGGAATAAGAGTTATTACCTAAAAGATGGTGTAAGATACCTCAAAAAAGTCAGTTGCAAAGTTTAATAACATTACTGTTTTATCATGAGAAGCATCTTCCACAAATGCATTTGCTTGGTTGTGAGTTACAAAATTGTGACTTCACGAGTTGACTTACGCCGCTCAGAAAGCACTGTTCGGGAAATCTGAAACGAATTAGGGGCTCATCCATAACGGTCAATATCTTGCAAGTGATTTTGGGAAAGATTACGCGTGATGCATCTTCTTCATGAATCATATCAAGGTACAGCCAGTGATCCTTGCATTCATGCTATGGACGAATGAAGCAGGCCTTTTGTACAGTGACGTGTAAAACAGGAGAATACCCATTCCTTAGGTGCTGGAAAATCCCTTCAGTCAACTCTGTAGAAAACTACGACTATATATTACTGATGCTTGTGACAGCGTGCCACCTGCATGTTGCACAGTGTGCAGCGATCGTTGCAGTCCATTCGTTCTAAACGTGCATTTTGACAGAAAGAAGAATAAATGAGACTCCGTTCTTCCGCGTTTCGTGATGTCACATCATTTAAGAAATCAAGTCCAAACAGAAGCGTGTTTGGATTCGATTGTGCTCTAATCGTAACAATAATGTACGCAAGATGTGTTTGCGTGTTAAATCCATGATGTTTTACTATTTATAATTATATTTTTTACCGTATCTCGTATCATTTTCTACATAAAAACAGTTATTCCGAATTCTACTGTTAGGTGGCACTGTAAGTGGTTTTATTGCTTAGGGCATTAAATATACTATACTTCACTATACTGAAACACCATTTTTATGAATATACTCTTTCTGTTCTGAAGTAAGGGGCTCAAGACATTAGAGGGAAGCCTGTATGTTTAACAACCGATAAATTTAAATTTAAAACAGCTAATAATTATTAAATTTATAAATATGAAAATGAACTGAAATACATCTGAAATATTTTAGAATGAATATTTTCTTAATTGCACAAAACATTAACTAAAACCTTATCATTATAAGTTATTTTCTTGAAAAACAATTATCTTTCACTATCTCAAAAAATGAAAAAGAAATTTAACCATTGAAATCGTTTCAAGAAGATAAAACTTAGTTTTCAACGTGTTTTATTTTGATCCGGCGGGAATTCTTGGCGAAGAATCCAAAAATATGTTTTCGAATAAAGTTAAAGCCGGTAACTGTCTAGACATTTATTGCATGAAGATCACGAACATGACAAAGCAAAAAACTATCATAATAGCATAAAATTCTTTTAAAGTACCATCTCCTGTCTGAATTTAATCAGGGCTCTGAACATCTTCAGACATAAGAATTTTTTCCTTTGCCTTATCTGTTATTTTTATTTTTGTAAACCAGATAGAAATGCTGTTTTGTGAAATACGCACAAGATTAACATAAGTAAGATAGCGAAATTTCCTTTTTGAATAACAATTTTGGCCGTATCAGAAATAGAAAAAGGACAAGAAATTATATGATTTTTAAAGATCTGTCTCAAAAAATATTTTGGATTTGAGAAAAGAATCGATTAAGTTAGAAAAAGTAGAAAGAAAATAGAATTTTTAGCTAAATAATAATAGTAATGAAATGTTGAAATGTTTTTCTGCTCCTGTCGGTTCGTATCACTTAACCATTAAATAGATTTTTACTCAGTTTATTATACTTTTGGATGGAATTCCCCGAGAGATATTTTTCATTAAGTCTTCAAATTTAATTGGAGGAAAAATTAACTAATTTCATGAAGAAATATTAATCAGAATTTTTTAAATCCTTTGATTTATATAATAAAGAGCATGTTGATTTAAACAAACGGTATCAGTTATGTTTTTTTCACTTTTGACATTTTATAGATTACTTATTACTGGACCCTTGGATTACAAAAACTATGCATTATATAAACACTAAAGCAACGATGAAATTTGGAGGAAGTTAGATTTAATTTCAATCTGAGACAGAAGTTTTTACATGAGTGTGTTGGCCTTAGATTCAACTCTGAAATTCCCAAAATATAACTAGCTCAATACTGTATAGAAATTTAATTATTCATATTTAAATTGACCCTTTTTTATTGCATCATTTCTTTTAATAATCATCAATGGGATATTTTAAATTTTAAAAAATTAATTAAAAAGAGTGTATATAAACAGATTTTTATTAGTGTATTGACAAAAATAAAATTTTACTTTATTTTAATTATTTCCAATTTCTGACCTTTAACTGATAATTCATTATTTTAAATATCATTGATTTTTGAAATCAAATTTTCAAATTCAATGCCCTCATGGAATAAAAAATTATATAATCTTATCGATCATTCGATAATTCAGCACTGAAAATATTAAACTAGTGGTTTTTTATCGAGAACACACAAATATAAGAAATTTGAAAGAACTATCAGTTCAAGAAAAAGGAGTGAAAAATCGATTACAAAATTGCATTGTTACAAATATGAAACAAGTCAAGTAAATAAAAGCGTAAAATCAAATGGAATAAATTTTAATCAGTACCTAAATTTTAAAAAGAATTTTTCCTCATGTGCTCATAGAAATGTTTATTTATGCATTTCATGCATTTAATTTGAAATCTACTTGAAGGTTTAAATATCATATGTATTCTGTAATGCAGCTTAATGTATGAGAATATTCCAGTGTAATATTTTACCTGTGGGAATATTCTAATAAAAGGCTTTATAATCGCATTCACGTGCTCTTATAATGCTCTATCGTTCAGTTTCAGAAAGCATTGTATGAACTAGGATCCGTCCTATATTATCCATCTACTGATATCATATTTAAATCCCTTGTGACAGAAGCATTCATTTCACAGTATTTTCCTTTCCTATGGGGAATCGGACATCAAATGACCAAATAACGCGGCTGTCACAAACCCTTGAGTATATTTTCAAGTTGTATTATCTACCAAAATGTTGTAAATAAGTTCTTGTCCTACAAAAGTGTCAGGATTTTTGTATTTTCTAAAATTGAAACTGCATTAGGATGATATCTCAAAATATTCTTTTAAAACTGTAATTCTCGCAGGGAAACAGCAAGTTTAGTTACGCTATCATTACGTTTTGAAGCTATACGAGGTTACTTGTTATTTTGATACGTTTTCATGTGACGAGTACGACACCTCAGCCTGTACCCCGTCTCCACATTTCTGCTCCACAACAACGGAAGGTTGTTAGACTCTTGTTGGATTTAATGGGCACCAGGCCCATATATATATATATATATATATATATATATGGCGGATCTACCGTAAGATCCGGCCTCCAACCGAAACGTGATGTGGCAATGTCACGTTGCCACCATGCTCCAAGAAATAGAAAGTGCCTACCCTTTCTTCATGTCAGTGGAGTACAAGATATGTGTTTCTTTTTACCGCTTATAGAGCGCTGTAAGTTTCATATTTTGCATTAAGAAATCGCTTCTTATCAGAATTTCTTACATCATCTGAATTCAGGTAATTTTTCATCAAGTTTGCATTCATTTACTGAGATAGACTAAAATAATGTATGCTTCTATGTATTAATAAGTTGAAATCGGCTTTTCGTGTCTCAAAAATGTGTTTTTCAAAGGGATTGTAGCAAAAATTATAATATATTTTCTATTATTCTGTAAATTTGGTCATGCTAACTAATTGCAAGATCTCTAAGCTGCGAGATCTCTGAGGGAAGGATCTCTGACCTGTTGAAAGGAAAAAAACAAAGAAGATTTATTTTTATAATAACACATAATAATATTTGCATGATCTATTCTGAATTGAAAAATTAGACGGAAAGGAAAATATTTAAAAAATGAAATTTTCTTCTTCTTTCTTATTGTATTTAGAGATAAAAATGTTTTCCTATTTATTCTTCCCTTAGATTTTTATTCCAGCAATAATAAAAACTTAATATTTCTGTCCTTCTTTTACATAAATATTTAGTTTCATTTTAGTATCTATGATCTTTCTGACTAAGCAGAATTTATTTTCTTGTTTAAGGAAGTCTGGATTTTATATGGTCTAAGTTGTTGACTCAACAGTTATCCAAATTTCATTAGACATTAAGATGCCCTTTTCGAAAACATAATTATAGTTTCAAGAAGAGCAATTAACGCAAGTAGCTACACTCTAATTATTTGCAAGTTACTGGAGGGTTGAACAATGGAAAAATTTTTCATATGCCATAAACTAGTGTTAAAATCTACAGACAGAAAAAATAATTTGTCCTAGTTAACATACATGCAGATAAAAGTTGGTAATATTTTAACTTATCTTAGTTAAAGCATAAATGGTTGTTTAAGCGCGAAATTGGAAGACAATCAGTCTAATTCCTTTGAAACTCTAATAACTTTGATGCATCCTTCGACGGGAGAATTTATTTTCTTTATTACCCAGATACTTTCCAATCACATAATGTGTGTGTATGTGAAAGAGAGAGAAAATCATTTTTTTCAAACCTCACCCCTACTCATCTGCAAGTTTCTGCATTTCCATACAGTAATGACCTTGTTTAATGACAGGCAATTATAATAATTACTATAATTTTGCATAATTGCCTCTTGTTAGGGTATATTTATACTTAGAAGTCATTTTCTTATGGACTAATTACAACTGCTTTTAAGATCAGAACCTGAAACTGGAGCATTTATTTCTTGGCTTTGAGGTACCTGGCCGCACTTGTGCCATTAAAATTTTCTCCAGAAAAGGCGAAAAGGAGATGGAAGAAGGTATTTTTAAATGCACTCTGCCTTTCCAAGAGGCTGTCGTAAATTTTAATTGAGACTGCTAATTAAGTAGCGAAAGCAATGGAGTGATAAAACAACCATCCATCAACTAGACGGATGGATTCTCTGGCTGGGAAGCGAAGAAGATTAAAGCCCGAGTATTAACGAAGACATCTCCGGGATGGATTTTGAATATTTCCTCGCTGGCCAGAATAATTTCATTCGGGGAGATATCTCTCGGCCCGTGTTACTGAGCCACTGCTTAACAAGGATATTTGATTCTGAGGACGTGTTTAAGATTATTTAGAACAGAACTTCATTTATTGCAGAACAGGATAGCGTTTACTTGTTTTGTGTTTATTTGCACTTCTATGTTTATGAAAGGATCCGACATCTTTCCGACTACATTAAAATATAGGATTAAACTAAATTTATACTGCATGTGTTTAAGATTATTTAAGCTGAAACTTGATTTGTTATAAAAGTATACAAACGGCTTCCATGGTAGGATTCTCAATGTTCAACATATGAGAACTTACATTGTAAGTAATATTTGCTTTGCGAATTACCGAACAGGATTTTAGTCTGCATTAGATTAAAGATTTCGACTGAATTAGAGGAACATTCATAGCTTCGATAACACATTAGGTATTGTTATGAAAGGTGGAACTTTTCATAAACATGAGGTATGCTTATGAAAAGGACCCTATATCTTTCCGACTAATTTAAAATGCAGAAAGGAATAACAAATATATGTGGTATATGTATATATTATGTGTTTAAGATCATTTAAGCTGAAGAATGCACAAAAAGGCTTTTACAATATGATTTTCAATGCTCGATGTATGAAAACTTAATGATTGCTTATCGAATTATTAAACAGGGTTAGTATATCAGATTAGAATTTTAGAGTGGATTACAAGAGTACTCAAAGCGTTTGTAATACTATAGGCATTGAAAATGTAGTTCAAAGGATTTAATATAAGGAATTTCTAATCTAATCGTGGATCAATAGATAATTTCTAAACTGTTAAAGATAGGCATATACCAGGAGTGGGGAAATTGTTTGCACTGAAACGACTCATTATATTTCGGCAATTGGGAAAAAGACCGCACGAGCTTTCATATTATAATAGTTCTGTAACTATTATAATATGACAGACAATTATATATTTCAATGCAAATGGTAAAAACTGCTAAGGCCGTATCTGAAACTCAAGCTTCATGCAGCCTTAAGGCCACATGTTCCTCATTTCTGACATATAATCTCAGTCGGAGTAATGACCTAAATGAAGGAAGCATTATTTTTAAAGCTGTTTGAGCAAATAAATACAAAATTTCGAATCGAAATTTTCATACGTTCCCCTGGTTTTATTGGCTTGACACGCTAAATATTTTTCTCGTCAATATTCCACTGCTTTGAGAATAAAACAGAAGGAGTTCTAACACTTTAAATTTCATTATTTTAGGCCGTTTCAATGCCACCTCGAGGAATCTCTTAAAGGCTCATAAATATGTTATTAGGTTTTAGATTTCTTTCGCGACATGAGGAGGTATTAGATCACTTTAAATAGGCACTTGATACCTTCTTAATTGCATTGAGGAGAGTATTTCTTTTTTTTTTTTTGTTGTAGTAAAATATGTTTAACTTAGGAAAACAAGGAGCAGGGTTTTGATTTTACAATTTTATTTTATATAAACAAAATAAAAAAATATTTCATAATTGAAAGAAATCTTCAGGACCTATTGTTGGCATGTCGTGAGTGTAAATTGCAGAGTAACGCAGATACCAGGCCGTTTAAAATACAAAATAGCTTTAATCCAGTTTACTTAAAAAAAAAGAAACATGCTGCTGTCTTGCAGCTTACACACTCACTGACAGCCATCCATTCGACTGCTTGTTTTAAAAACACAAATGAACAATATATATAGATTGTAACAACCAATCAACTTCGAATTGTGCCGTAACTTCGGCTACGTCATGAAATAAACCAATTAGATGCGTTTCATTCAGTGAGTGAACAATTTCATTTGAATTTCTAACACCTATTAACGTCAATTTACAAGTTATGGAAGTTTCATGCTTTCCAGTTAAATCTTTAAAGAACTAAAATGTTACAGTGACATTTTTAATTTAGTCTAAGCATTTTAGTTTTGCAAAATAGAATAATAGTTCCCTGAAACAAATTTGTATAAGATCCTATTTCCTTTAAATAGCTGTTACTCGGCCAGTTTAACCATAAAACAGTATATTTTTTTCTTTCTTATGTTAGGATGTCCAGAATTTTTTTACTAAATATAACTAATAGAATTAGGGACTGTATGAAAATAATTTAGATTTCGTAATTTTTTCAGTTGTACATTCATTGACTCGAATTGCATGAAAAATATTTTTTCATTACATTTAAAAGACTTTTTGAATTGTAAGGGGATGTCCATTTTTAACGGTTTAGAAATTAGCTATTGTTCCAGAATTAATGGGGGCATCTTATATAAATGCAACATTTATAAAATGGAGTTGATATATTAACATATAGAAGTTTACAAAATCGGAAGAACATTTATGATTACAGATGTTTAATTGAAATGTGGAATACAAATGTATTATTTTTAAGTTAAAAGCACTAAAACGGAGAAAGGTATTTTATTTATTGAGGTATTAAAACGAAGCTCTTTTTCACAAGATGAAAGTATTGTAATCACTAAATATTACATCCAGCTTTCTTTCTACAAATAGGGAACAAAGTGTTCAGCATTGATAAGTAAATAACCATAAATCCAATATATAGGCATAAATCCAAGTATGTGATAGAGTTATCCGGATGTTAAACAGAATTATCGAAGAGAAATGGAAAACTACAAAGAGAATTAATGAAGACATCTCCGGGATAGATTTTCAATGATTCCTCACTGGCCAGAATAATTTCATTTGAGAATATATCTCTTGATTGGCATTGCTGCACCAGTAGGTAACATGGATATTGATGCTGAGGACATGTTTATGAGAATTTTTGCTGGAATTCAATTTGTTACAGAAGTGTTTTGAATTGATGAACAAGCATTACAAACTAAAATTAGATTAAAGTTTTATTTTGAAATAAAAAAAATTCAAAGCTTTGAAATAACATGCACTTTTGCGTACTTCGAATTATAAATATATTATTATGTGCAGCATTTTTTTATTAGTTTAGCAACGATTATTATTTGAGTTTATGTGCAAAGATTTAAATTTATAGGATTCATTTGTGTAAGTAAATACCCTATTAACACAAGATGCCATACAACATTCTTACGATATCTTTATAATGTTGTGCGGCATTCAAAATATCGCACCAACATCGTGGAGATATCGTAAAATATCTTGTGCTAATAGGGTATAGTTAAATCCATATTTTGTAACGTTGAGTTTACGTAGTTATTTCAGGGTTTTATCATTTAATAACAGCATGGAGTAGAGAAAGGTCGAGCGTAATTAATTCTTGACATACAGAGTTGAAAGCCTTTTAAATTTATAAGAAATCCTTATAAATTTATTTATGCGCAAAACATTATGAGTTTACCAAAGCTAGAAAAATTCAGGAAAATTAGTCAATACCGAAATGCGTAATATGAATTCATGCTTAAGATAACAACATTAAAAATAGAGTTATTACTAAAAATTATATGCAGGCTCTTTATTGCAAATATGTAACAAAATATTCAGCACCGATAAAATAAATATATTCCAAATTTATGGTAAAATGTTCCAGATATAATAATGCCTTACCCAACACAAATGCAAAACAACTAAACGAAGAAGGATAAATCTCGCATATTAGCAAATACACCTTTAAGATGGAATTTCATTATTTCCTCGTTGACCTGAAAAATTTCATTTGGGAGAATACCTTCCGGCAAGTATTGCTTATATATTATTTAACAGATATGTTTAGATAGAAACTTTATTTCCGAAGAGTATCATATTTACACTTTTCTTATGTTGATTTCTTATGTCTAGTTTATTAAACTTCCGACATAAATAATGCTTTTCAAGCTGATTCAAAGTATAGGATTAGATAAGATTTGTATTATTCAGCATTATAAAATTTTTATCGTTTTGATAATTTATTAGACAGAAGGGAAGTAATTAAAGATGCAATCGTCATCTTAAAGTTGTTATAATTTTACTTTTCCCTGGTCTTTACAGAAAAGTTTCCTTTGAGAGAGACTCGCTTGTTTGTTGTTACCAAACTAGTGCTTAATAATGATATCTAACTCTGATGGTGGTTTTAAAAGTATTTACTCAGAAACGCAATAAAAGTTATATAAAGTTGTCACAAAAAGTTGCCAATTCATGCAAAGACATACTCATTTGCTAAACATATTAGAGCTTGTCATGGAAACATGCAACTTAGCATATCACTGTATTATTCAGATTTTGGCTTTAACAGTTCGAAAGAGAAATGCAATGATCATAAGAAAGCGCTTATAAAAATATTACCTTATGAACATGAAAAAGCATGGTCTGAAGAAATAGAGAGGAAAGATTTCATGCCTCCATCAATCATCATACTGTGTGCTTTTTTCGTTCAGATAAGTAATTTTTTGTCAACATGCTGGCTTGCATATGTATTATATAATTTATAAAGTGAAAATTAGACTTATAAATAATTTCATTAAAGCCAACTAAGCATTTTATAATTTAAAATAATTTCGTGCACTATAGATTAAAAGTCCTAACGAAGACGAATGGTTCAAATGTAAACAAGGAATGCTAAAAAAATACTAAAAGTTTAAGAACTAATTTTTTAGATATAAAAATTCTGTTATAACGAGAAAACTAGAATTATGCTTTCAAAGAAATATAATTCTAAATCTGATTCTTTTCTATCTGGAAATAATGAGATAAAAAAACAATTATAAGGGAAGGCAACTCTAATTGAAATAATTTTGTGAGTGTGAGTTTAGGATTTTCTTGATTTGTACTAAAACGACGCGATTACCATAAGTGAACGTATTAATGCTTTTTTTTTACCATAAAATGAGTAATATTTGTTTTCCAACTGCTTTAAAATAAAAGATCAGATTATATTTGTATTAAAACTATTATATGTATTATAATACTAATACAATATATTTCATAATAGGATGAAAAAATATTTTAGAAAGATATTACAATATTTTATAGTGAAGAGCAAATACAGTTTTTGTCATTGACCGAAAATAATTATTGATTATATCTACATAGTAGAACACTCGATATAAAAATACGACTATCCAAAACAAACGAACACAAATGAACTATCAAAGAAATAGATAAAATTTGGGTATTAATGAAACAGATTTGAGGTGGATTTTAAATATTTCCTTGCTAAAACTTTTGAAATGGGCTCGGTACAAAATTTTTGTCCTGGAGGGATTATTCGCATGTTTGCTAAAATTGAGATTACATGTAACTTTTACTTTCCGAAGTTGTAATCAGGGCTCTAAGTTATGATATTACATTTAATTCATTAATTGAATTAATTCGCTGAATTGCAGTTAAAATTCTATAATTGAATATATTTTACTAACAATAAAATGTTGTTTATAACAAGATGAAAATTAAGTTATTATAAAAATATATTATCAAAATATTATTTCTAAGAAGATCCACGATTTTCACTATTGATAGTAACTGTATTTATCGACACAAACACAGAGTAGAATTGTCAGATATAAAAAAACAATATCCGACGAAAACTACTGAACTATAAAAGGAAGTTAAAAAGAAAAGGAACTGCAAAAGTCAATATATTAACGGGAGAATCCTTTGGATTGATTTTAAATATCTGCTAACTGAAAACTTTGAAACGATGAAGCAGAATATTTATTCCAGTGAGCTGTCTCTGATGTTTGTTAAACCTCAGATTACATGTAATGCTTATTTTTTTGAAAAAGTGAACAGTGTATAGGAAATAAGTTTGCATGTAATTCACTTTATAATGAGTTTAAAATATCAGATTATATTGGTTATGTTTAAATTGGGCTAAACTGCAAACTGTTTCTTTAAAATAACCAAAGAACCATTTGTTGAATTTGATCTAGATAAGAAAACATTGTTTTCATTTTGACAAAAGTAGAAAACAAAGGTTTGATAGCCCATATGCAGAGGAAATGCAATTTTCAAGAAAAAACATTGAGTAAAGAAGTGGGAATGTATATTTTTTAAGAGTCAGAACATATCTATTTATGCAGAAGATTTTGTTAAAAATTATTATCCTTTTTTTCATTATTAAGAGGAAATATTTCACACACAAATGATCAGAAGTATAGATTCCAACCAACATCAAATTCACAGAACAAACAAATACGAGTATACTACAATTCCATGCAAAGAAAAATAATTTCTGCTTGGGTTATTTAGTCAGTTTAGTTATACTAACGTCCCTTTTTGAAGCAGCACAAGGGCTATTTTGGACGGACCTAGCAATTTCTAATCTCGGTCAGATGACGAGGACGACGCTAGAGCTGACAAATTCCGCACCAAACAAGCTGGGAGACGTTTGGCCTCCAACGTATAATTTAACGAGCAGCAGGCCCAATACACGATGGATCTTCAGTGGAATCGGGATTCGAGCCTTGAGCCCTGCGGCCCCAAAGCTGCGACCTTAACACTAAGTCACCGTGGCCTCATTTCTGTTTGAGAATAGTGCGCAGTTTTCTTTTCTATGAAACACACAAAAATTAAAGAACGAAAAGAAATAAAACAAATATTCAAAAATTAAGTAAGGGAAAGTCAGGTAAGAAGACGAATTAGATTTTTTTCAAAAATTATGTTAAATGATAGCCCGATTCTGCATCATCTGAGACCTCAAGCGACCAATACATGCCAAGCCAAAAGATTCCGTTCCGTCATTTGTGTGATTCTCTGTTCGCGGTAATGTGATTTTGAGTAGTTCCGATGTAACTTTTTGTTGCTGCTTGTTAAGGGATAGCTTTCACGGAGAAAATATTTTTTAATTTAAGCATGTGATATTCCTGAAGTGCTAATCAAAACGTATTGAATGATGTATTATTTTAATATTTTGTGATGAAATGGTATTCTTCAATCCGTTTTTGAAATAAAGAGGGCGATGTCGTGTAAGATGATGAATTGGGTGGCGGACAAGATGACAAACCCCTCCAACGTAATTCTTGAGATCGTCATCTTACCTGAATGCCACTTAGACCCTTTCGTTTTAGTTTTATTTTATTTGTGGCATTGTTACTGCATAAATAATATTAGAGCTGACACTTTCTCCAACTGATTATTTCACGGTAGGGCTTTTTAACTGAATAATTCTCACCTTCTAGACGTATAATAATCTTTATTTCAGGCTCATACTCTATGAGAAATGGGCAAAATGTACAAAAGAAAAAGAGACAAGCAGAGTTTAGGTAAGCAAGCAATGATTAATGCAGTTGCTGAAGTCGTTAATAATAATAAAAGTTTAAATGCTGCGATTTTTGTAATTTATTTCATTTCTTAATGTTTTAATCTAAACTTTCGATTGATAATGCTTCGTTAGTTTAATGCTGTTGTTTTAGTTGGATTATGATTGTTTCGTATTATGTGCAATTTTTTATGTTGACGATGTGATCTCCGCAGTTTTAAATAGTTGCCTCATAATAAATATATGATGAACAATTAAATTTTTGTCCCACTTTGTCATCTAACTCAGCCCCGTTCGTCATCTTACCCTCACAGTCGCGTAAGATGGCGAAAAAGATTTATTTTTCTAAACTGAAATTTTTGAGTTTCAAACTTGAAATTAAAATTTTTTAAGAAGAAACAATTTAAAGTAAAGAGTTTCAAAAAGAACTTGCATAAGGGAAAACCCTCTTGCAACGAATATTATGGTCAGGAAAAATCACCAAAGCTCATGTTCGCCACCTTATCCGACTTTCCGCTACATAATTAAAACTAGAAAGAAAATAATAATTGAGGGTCATCATTTTATCTGACAGACATGCTTCTACATTTTCTTCTTCCCACCCCTTTTTGCACCCAAAATAGATTTTCGTTCCTGACTGATTTCGGAAGAATAATGGCAAGCACCTAATTCTATCTGCAATCTTTCAAGGACCTATTATCCCTTCAACAATGCCAAGCGTAAACGTCTATGAAGAATCCAGTTTAGTTTAGTTCATTTACTTTAACGACCCTTTATGAGTCAACACGAGGGCTATTTTGGGACGGACCTCGTAATGTTGGACCCAGGTCAGATGACGGGGACAAACCTCAGCTAGCACCTCCCCCATCTTAAACTTCCGCAAGATTCAGAGGGAGGACGTTCGACCCGTGAGGTCAGATAAAATATGTTTCATATACACGGCGTTCCTTCAATGGAATTGAGTTTGGAACCTGGACCCCAAAGGCGAGGCCTTACCATTAGGCCACCGCGTCCTTTTTGAGGAATCCAACAAGGAATATTTAATAACCTTAAGGAATATTTTAGATATTGGTAGAAAAAAAACTACGTAGAAAAATGTAGATTAAAACTAGATATTAATAAGATTCTTACTAGCAATTGCTTATTAAAATTATTTAGGTTATATCCAAATGATGCAGCTTGATCTAAGCGTCATTTCTGATAATTCACTTCTGATATTAATACAATAATTTCCTATTTATAAAACGATTGTTTGCCTTACGAATTTCATGATGAATACTAAGCAATGTAGAATTTTATGTTTGGGTTTAATTTTTAATGTGCGTGAGAGAACGTACTGAAGTTTATACAACTGTTACCATTTAAAAAATGTTGGCATTTATTTATTTCTATGACACAACCTTGACGAAATACAATTTTGATTACTATCACTCAGAAAATACTTGCTCTCACGAAGCCCGAAATACTTCTCTAATTTAAGATTTGAGTAAAGCTTCATTAGGTAATGGAATAGACTGCTACCTGAAATGAATCGTACTCCAAAACCAATACCTGAGATCATAAACAAATTACAGTTCTGACAGTTTTCTCGGCCAACAAGTGCTCCTTTCTATCTCTTAGTTTAGTTCTTTGTAATGTATATGTTACAGTCAATGTGGAGACTCGGTTATTGTCAATAATTATCGGTTAAGACATTAAAGCCCTGTCTTGGTATCCGGGAAATCTGAATGACAGCCGCTGCAATAGCTCGAGTACTGAAGCCAGAGTCCTAATAGCCATCTCCGGGCCACAGACCGACCCCTTCGGTAGGAGATAAGTGTTATCACTGGAGGGAAGATTCAATTTCCCTATTACTGTACTCCCAGGAAAAGGATACCCTGCTCAGTTATCCGGCGGCTTCTCATTCATGTATTCGTTGTGCCCCGCCCCGTTGAGTATAACAGGTTAAAGTAGATAATCTATTCTCCACTTTAAGATGTTATTATCCACAATAACCAATTATCCACATTGACCGTAACACATATACTTAATCAGCAATCTCAGTTACGAAAATACTAAACTCATATATTGCAATCTACAGATACAAATAAATTCTGTCAATGATTTTTAAAAAATTAATGATACAGTTCAGTGCAAAAAGATATGAAATGCACGAACACGATTGATACTAATGCATAATAAATGAATATTCAGAATAAAATATGAATAATATAATGTAATCAATGATAATACCATCAAAGGGAGCATTATTAGTAACTAGCATATGTAGCAAAAATAACTATGATAAATAAAAAAATTAGAAATTTTATCTAATATTTTAACAAAATAATATTATATACCAATTTACCATATCACCCAGATATAGTTTTAGTTTCTTACTAATTGCTGATGCCGAGTAAATTGATTTTCCAAATTGTTAAATATTTAAATTGTATATCTTTTATCTATCTTAACAAGCAATATCATTGATTTAAATTTGCCATCAGCTAAAATTTCCCAATTCATTGTACGTCTACATTTTATTGTTGCCAAGAATATAAACAAGCTTAAATATCTTAACAAGCAATATCATTGATTTAAATTTGCCATCAGCTAAAATTTCCCAATTCATTGTACGTCTACATTTTATTGTTGCCAAGAATATCAAATCTCGATAAAATGACCGAAAAAATAACATTAGCAAGGAAAAGATTCTATAAATAAAGAGAAAACAGATAAAATCAACAAATATTAGGGACATCAGCTAAAATTACCCAATTCATTACACGTCTGCTTTTTACTGTTATCAAGAATAAAAAATCTCAACACAATAGCAGGAAAAAGAACATCAACACAGAAAATTTTCAATAAAGGAAGAGAAAACAGAAAAATTCGACAAATATAAGGGTGTTTACACTGATCTTTTATTATATTGTATGTGTCAACCAGAAAACAAACACCTAGAAATACACCTCTGTTAACTTCCATTCGCCAATACAAGTTGCTTAATAATTCTTATTCTCAACATAAATGAAACAAACCTTTCTCGTTTTATCAAAGCGGATAAAAATACCGATTACTGCTGTGAAGAATAAAAAATCTCAATACAATGACAGGAAGAAAACATTGTCAGGGTAAAGATTCAATAAAGTAAGAGAAAACAGATAAATTCAACAAATATAAGGAGTTTACACTGATCATTAATTATACTGCTACGGAAAGAGCCTGACACACCACCTGGATATGCGCCTCTGATAGCTTCAATTCGCCATGACACACTGTTCTTAATAACTTTCCTTCCAGCAATATAATAGGCTCAACACCTATTGTTTCATCAAAGCGGATAAAATACCTATTACTGTTGTCAAGAAAACAAAATCTCAATACAAAAACAGAAAAAAGAACATTTTCAGGGAAAAGATTCAATAAAGTAAGAGAAAGACAGATAAATTCAACAAATATAAGGATGTTTACACTGATCATTAATTATACTGTATGCTTCAACTGGAAAACAGAAACCTGTATAGACACTTAGTGATACTTATCTTCAACATAAATGGAACAAACCTTTTTCGTTTTATCAAAGCGGATAAAAATACCGTTAAATGTGCGTGCAAAGTATCATCCCGACCGAATTACTCTCTTGTTCTCTGTCTCGTCCTAGAATTAAAACTCTTTGGTTTCACAAACAAGCTAGTTACAAGAGACGAGGCGAATTCCACACGAAATTTTTGCCGCAGTGCCATTATCGCCTTAACAGATGCTCAGCTGAACAAGTAATTACACGTTAAGTATACGCCCCACAGTAATTAAGCCTAAATTCCAGGAATTTTTGTGTAATTGTCCTAAAACCCTCGCATTAAGAAGAGTATTTTTCTCCAGAAATAAAGCACTTTAAACATTTGATAAGGGGTGTAGACCGACTTTAGGGCAATAAAAGAAATTGGTGATGAACAAAATACAGAAGTTGTTTTTCCTTCGACTTTTAGCTTTTAATAAGTACAGATTAACTCTTCGCAATATAAGCCAAACCCTGTTCTTATAATTAATGAAGCTCAGTCCAGATTTGTATTGTAATCTTTTAATTATTTCTCAGGTGCATTTTGAATTAAGAAGAAATATAATGCAATTAAAGACAGACTTGCTTATGGTGTTGCATTGTTTTAATTTCAGAAGAAATATAGTTTAATTTCTAATTTGGGAATTCAACGTGGTGGAAATAAGATTTTTCTTTATATAGCGAGATACGTATGGGAGGTTTTAAGCATTCAGACAGATAAATGAGGCTATTTATATAAATATTTCACCTGAATGCAGAAGGTACAACGTTTCAGAAATATGGAAACTATATCTAATCTATTATCTCACATAAATTTGTGCATATTGGCATTGATACTTTCCTGCATTTAAGGTATCGGAATAAGTTGAAAGAATTATTTTTGGGAAATAAATCACAAGAAATAATCAAAACTGTGAATTTGCTGATGAGTTATTATATGTTTTAACAGAAGCAGATGACTGGAAGTGGACATTTATATAACAGGAAGTTCACATATAAACAAACAAAATCATGAAAATCCTTCTGAAATCAGGAAATATTTACGTATAAATTGACAGCGTTATTTTATTTACCACTTGTTAAAATTTTTGCGGCGTAGTTCATAATTTGATTCTTAAGATAACTGCTACAACATAATTGAGTGTTTATTAATATGCATATTTGTTTCGAAATTTATAATAATGCATAATATAAAAATAATCTTTACTCGTATAAGCATAACTTCAAGTAAAATAAATAATTGGATTTTGTTTGAAATATATGCAATCTGGATAATGCTGGCAGATCTATTTTCCCATACAGTGAATAAAAATAAAAAATATGATTCCCTAGCGGCAGTTCTTTCTAATAAGAGTTATTGAAAAAAAGTAATTACGTTGTAGAATGCAGAATACTGACAAAAGCTTTAACTATATTCTATATTCTACTGAATTCATTCCCAAATATATATTAGCTGCGCCCCAAACAATAAGATAAGAAGACTTTCATCTGTAATATAGTTTTGCAAAGGCTTTAAATAATCATTAGATTTTCTGAATGCCATTGATATACATCTTGGTACGTATGCAGTGAAAAACTTTAATGAGGTTAATAAAGAATGACTGAACACATAAATGCCATTCTTTATCTTCCATAAAATTATAAATAATTCATAGGACGAATACATAAGCATTAAGATGAATTTTGCAATATATTGTATTTATAAAGTAAAAACTGAAAAATAATTTTTCGCATAACTAATTTTATGCATGCATTTTTTATTTCAAAAATTATAACTCAAAATTATATCGTTAGATTGTTCAAATACCTTATGAATATTTTTTAAAAATCGTTTTCTGGAGATAAGTTGAACAATTTATATGGTAGGAAGATCTTTAAATTAATGTCTGCTATTTCAATAGCTTCAAACAAAATTTGGAAATCTTATAGTAATTTGGTCAAAAATTTTAACAATAAATATTGTTTTAAAAATTTAATACAACCTTCAGTTAAAAGTGTGTTTAGTTTATAGTTTTATTTTACTTAGTTCAAGTTATATATCCAACATTTGTGAAGTTTTTGAACATTTAATTAGAGAGACGGTAACAATTTAGGATTTTTACAAGCTCATAATGATTTATATCCTTAAATAATTCTACGTTATTAATTTTGAATAAATTCGAATAAAAAAATATAATGTTTGAATTTTGTTATTTTTAGAAATGATCTTCCAGCGTAACAACATGCGTCTATGTATTTTGAGTAATTTCTAATTCTGTTAAAATATTTGGAGGATATAATATAATTTTCTTGATGATAGGTTGATATAAAATTGCGTATTTTAATTTTTATTTTTATATTATGCGTTTAGGATTAATTAAGTATTTAAGTGTTATCTTTATTAAATATTTTATTAAAAATTTAAAGGTAGGTGCTTTTAAACAATTTTCCTTTCATGTTTCACATTTCTTTACATATTCCACAGAACTGATACTGTTTTATATAATTGGTATTCGAAAAAGTTAAAATTTAATTTTCACTCTGCGAACGTATTTAAAAAAATTATAACAATAATTACTCTAATACGTTTTCTGACGACATTTTTATCATGAATAATTAAAATCAATAATACTAATATAAAATGAGTCATTAAATATTGCAAAAGTATTAAGGTATAAATATAATATACATAGAAAAAATTATGCTACCATATTAATAAATAATACTTAATGAAATATTAAATTTAAAATGTTGGACTTAAAATTAAAATAACATAAAAAAGATTTTAAAAAGACAAACTAAGATGGAATTCGAAAATTATAATGGCCTAAAGGATCGGGGACCTCCATATCGTATTACCCGTAGGGTTATGGTAACTCTACGAAGCCTAATTGTTGGATATGAAAAGGGAGTATGCCCCAAAATATTTCAAGATGAGGAAAAAAAGGAAAATTTGTTTAATATAAGAAACTTAACTTGATAATCAAACTATGATACCAAAGTTATATCATCAATCTATTTGAAAGTGTATGTGATGAGAATCTTTTAAAAATTGCAAACCTGCCTTCTTTGATAAATCTTTTTAACCTCGCATACTTTTTTCAATTCTGAGAAAGAATCTCGAAACTAACTTCAGTTCGTGGCAAAATGGAAAAGTAGTATTTTTAATTTTACGTCACAACAGTTAAAAGTAAATCACTAAAAGAAATATTAAATTGAAATTAAATTTATCCACTTAAAATAATAAATATATATATAAAAATAAAAATCAATATTACTTTATTAAATTTTTAAACAAGTAATTTATAATAGCGGCTGCATCTATATTTGAAAAAAGTCAGTATTGCCATAAACTTAAAAATTTCATAATAAGAGATAATTTAGTTCAGGAAATAATCAAAAATATTTATTCATCGAGCTTAAATATTTCTTATTAATTCAAGCATATAATTATTTCCTAGGAAACACATACTTAAATGAATCAGAAAAAAGCACTTATTAATATCATAGGCTGGCTTCGCTTCCTGACGAGCGGCTTGCCATGATATTTTTCAAATTATTATATTTTTTGTCTTCCTTTTCTATCGGTTGTTTCTTGTGTGTTTTGATATATATACAGAGAGAGAGTATAAATCGTAAAATGAAACGCAATTAAAGCACAATGACGTTTCTTCAGGGGATGAAATCATTGTGAATTGCTAAAATATAAAAAGTCTTAAATTTTCTTGCAATCACTGATGCCGTAAGGCCTAAAACACTGATTTTCATACCTAATGTCAAACCATAAACAGAGAGGGGAGTTTTGAACTCTATCTAACACAGCGCTTTTCGAATTGCAGCTTTTAGCGCATTCGTTGCGTATGTGATATATTTTTTCCATCTGATACTATTCGCATTTTTATCTTTCCTCGGATATACTTTCAATTATTTTTTTTCATATCTTTTCGAATTTGATGTGAAAGTTTGTTATTTTATTTTATTATTTTTCTAATATGTTTGCTGCTCTCTCTCTCTCTCTCTCTATATATATACATATATATATTACCGTGAAAGACCGAAATTTGGAGAATGTCGACTTTCACCAGTGAATGTCAACATTCACATAGCCCCTGGAGTATGTCCATAATATTTGCCAAATATCCTTATTTCTCACTTACACCGGCAAATGTCGACATTCATCATGCACTAATGGTGAATGTTGAAATGTCGGAGGTTTGCATTTTCTTCTCCGTGTTTTGCTGAGAGGAGTGACCAATCACGGTGAGGAGAGAGGTTCGCCACTCTGTAGAGAAGTTTTAACTGTCGGACTAACCCCGGAGAATTTAAATGCCGTGGTAGATTTAAAAGGCAGTCCAGGATTTTCTTTTTTGGACATGTAGCTTTAGATTCTAGCGAGAGAAGAGGAAGGGATGCTCTATATTACTTGCCTTCTTAATAATGATAGCAGTTGTACTTGGATAAATGTTAAGCATTAAGATTTTAGTTTTAAGTTTAGCCAATAAAGAACTTTGCATTTATACCGTATATGTCAAAATAGGAGAAAGCTTAAGTAACAGCGCATGTAAATAAACTGTTGAGCTTAAAACAAACAGTACATTCTAAATGAGAAAAGAAAATAATACCAATAAAAAACTTACTTAATTATGTGACTTAAATCTTATTTGTTGCAACAACTTAAACTTTTATGGCACTTTGAATTGCACAAGGGTCCCTTGCTTTTACAACTGCATTTAGTTGTGGAGCACTTCCTTTTGCAATGACAGCGTGTACAGCTTTGCCCTCCACTTCTCGAATTAGCTCCAGCTGCTTCTCTCAGCGAAATTTCTTGAGAAGAAATCTCATCTATGGAAAGTAACTTTTCTTTACAAATTACGAACTGATTACGGGTATAAAGCTGCTTGAGGATACCATTTTTATTTGCTAGTTTATAAAAGTCGGAGTCTTCTATTCCAACAACAAATGCCAACACATTTCGGCCATCTGTACGACCACAGTCGACATCACGGACTTGTATTCGTACAGTATCAACAATTTGAGCAGGAGGAATTTTTTTTTTTGAGGTTCGTAGCATTTTCGTTGCTTGAAGTAGAAGATTCTCTTTCACGGCCGATCTTTTTTATAGAAATAAATTCGTGTGGTTCATTCAGGGCTTGATATGAAGACGTGGTAGGTTGCAGGTCCTCTTCAATATTTCTCTTTGGAGTATGGTTTTCGGTATGGCCATTGCTCAAATTTTCTTCAAAAGTATTAACAGTTTCTTCAAGCTGTTCTTCGGTTTCAAAAGTATTAGCAATTTCTTCGAATTGTTCTTCGGTTTCAATATTTGCAATTTGTTCGCCAGTCAAAAAAGACGATGCTATGCCTCTTTTTACTTTCTCGTATACGAAGTATACAAAGAGAAAGTATTGTAATCGTCAAAAAATTCGAACTCGAGATTTTGACGAATCTCCACGTTTTAGACCTCTCTGATTCCGAAAAACACAATTTTGGAATTATGTCTGTCTGTGTGTGTGTCTGTGTGTGTGTCTGTGAACACGATAACTCGAAAACTATTAGAGCTACGGGGATGAAATTTGGTATGTGGTCTTTAAACATAATTTGTAGGTTTCTATCAACTTTTGGACAAAATCCGTCAACGGGAAGTCTGTCTGTCTGCATGTTCGAGGTCATGCGAACGCTATAACTCAAAAACTTGAAAAGCCAGATGGATAAAATTTGGTACACAGTTTTATCGTCATGAATGTAGGTCCGTATAAAATTTTGGGCCAAATCCGTCAAAGGGTTGACTGTCTGTCGGTCCGTATAATTTACTTTTGAAGAGATCCGTATCTCTACACGCATGCGTACTGCTTACCTCAGTTCCCGTAATACGGTCGGTCATCTTGGCTCACCGCCAAATTGAAAGTGAATTAATTATGGAGTGTTTTCTTTTAATTTTTCTTTCACGCCGAAACATTTTCAAGAGTTGCATATTTGATTGCGGTTAGTTTTATTTTGTATATTTCGTAATGCATTTTTTTCTGAGTGGATTTTGAAATGTTTTTACTCTGACAGAACGAGAGTAGTTGTTAAAAGAAAAGTTATAAAGTAACAAACCAAAATTAGTGTCAATTGATTCATCAGTTCTGTTTTTCATGCTTTTTTAATTTCTTAAGCACTCTGCCAATGTGCATGATATTTTCAACTACAACTATCGGTAGTAAATTTGTAACAATCAGATCGAAGATATTGCTGGCAAGCTAAAAGGCTGCTTAGATGTGTGCAAATCTTTTAGTAACTTACATTAGATAATTGAAATTTGGTATGTGGTCTTCTAATTTATCCACGCGGTGGGAGGGGAAACAGCACCTTTTTGGGAAAGCATACGAGAAAGTTTAGGGGAGGCCACTCCCGCTGGTTGGTTTAATGCCAAACATGGCTTCATAAGGGCTTTGGCGTATTCCTTCGTGGTATATAGAGTTCTTGGCAAACTCAACAAAGCGCAAACCATCTGACCATTTATTTGTATCGTTATCGTTCATCCATACAGTTAACATATTCTGTATATCCTGATTAGCCCTTTCAAATGAGCCTTGTGTTTGACTATGGCGAGGCTTTCCATGAACTATCTTAACATCTTTCCACATAGCGCATAGTTCGGATATGACTTGATTACTGAATTCCCTACCATTATCTGAATGCAATATAGGTGGAGCACCAAATGTTAACCAGCGGGAGTAGTCTCCCCTAAACTTTCTCGTACACTTTCTAAGTGGAGATTCGTCAAAATCTGGAGTTCGAATCTTTTGGACGATTACAATACTTTCTCTTTGTATACTTCGTATACAAGAAAGTGCAACACACAAACAAACCTGAAATCAAATCTGTTGCCACGTTTCAAAAAAATATTACTTTGAAGCAGGTGCGATAAAATAGGCAATGCAATGAATACTAAAGCGAAAATTCTGCTTTGGAATTGAATTCCCAAGAAAACAATTTATACTACCACAACCGTAACAATTGCAAAAGCGCGTAAATAAAAGATTTGCTGAAATAATGAGATCGGTTGGAATTTTATTTACAACAATAAAAAAATTGTTACAATTTATGTTTGAAAACATTATTTATTGTTGTAAATAAAATTTACAACAATAACAGATTGCTACCAGTACGAATGCGCATGAGAATCGGATTAAAAGAAATTGAATATGCAATTTGAACGACTCTTTTTGACGGATTTGGCTATTTTATACGGACCTACATTCATGACGATAAAACTGTGTACCAAATTTTATCCATCTAGCTATTCAAGTTTTTGAGTTATAGCGTTCACATGACCGCGGACATACAGATAGAC
>BGPR01002986.1:0-42683 GCA_013235015.1 Araneus ventricosus
TGAGTGTGTGTGCGTTTTCACTTGCTTGCGCGCACCTGCTCACGCCGGCTCTTTCGCCACGTGCCTCACCTCAGCCTCCAGCGGATCCAGTTGTTGGGATTTCTGGAACTAGCATGTACGCCGAATGAATATGTGAATGTTGGTTTTAGTCTGTTGTAAATAAAAGGCATGTTTGTTATATTGAAGGATCCAGCATCTTCTTTGAGATGGTATCTGTCCTCATCTTCTGCAACACATGTCTACCAATAATGAACATGAATAGTGGATAAACCATTTAATTAAAAAATGACAAAAGCAATGGCATCAATTTGTTAGTTTCGCGATCGAAAATTAAATGAATAATTAAACATGAGGTTTAGGGTTACTTGTAGCCGCTTTCCGACTGGGTACATGTATCTCCATTTTTAGAATATCAGCAGCATCTGAATTATGCTCGGCAGTAATAAATTTTACTGTGTTAAATGGTTCTCTATTAAGCTGAACCTACATTGCTATTTTCTTACGAACAATGTAGAAAATGTAAGTTTTCCTTTACCTTTCTTGTATTTCTACTATATAAAAATGTGAAGATGGAAGTTGTAGGGTCGCAAAAAATTGCATTTTTGACACAAAACACAATAACCTTAGCAAGAAACAGTTGGGAAGAACAGAGATGAAGCTCAACGCCCGAGTCACTAGCTAAGACTGCTTGCTTTCTGTTGGTGAAATGGGGAATCACGACATATCTTAAAGTTACTAGAACCGAGGACGATTTTAAATCATTTTTGGAGGGGGGGGGGAGGGAGTCAAAATAACTCTCCAGGGTCCAAATACCAATTTAACGGTATTGTAATCGTCAGAAAATTTGACCTTGAGATTTTGATGATTCTGCACGTTACAAAGTTCTCTAAATACGAAAAGGCTATTTTTTGGAATCTGCGAAGGCAATAAATTAAAAACGCAACGATCTACAAGGATGAAATTTTATACGTTGCCTTTACATCAAAATTGTAGATTTCTATCAAATTTGTGTCAAAATTCTTCAAAAGGAAATCTGTCCGTTGAATGCGTGTAGGTTCAATAAATCACGATCACAGCGATCTAGAGGGATTAAATTTGGTTTATAGTTTCATCACCAGAATAATAGATTGTATCAAATCTTGAAACAATTTCACTAAAAATTGTGTCCTGTCTGTGTCTGTGTGTTCTTGGGTATGTGAAAGCGATAACTCTCAAAAACACAACATACTAGATAAATGAAATTTCGTATGCAGTCGTGACACAAAAATAGTAAATTTGTATCAAATTTCGGTCACGATTGGCCAAAGGGAAGAGCTCCAATGAAATATTTCGTTCTCTTTACTGTATTACGAAGTTTAACACAAAACGCTCCATCCCAGATAGCAATTTTAGTTTGCAGCAAGCTTGCAATAAATTTGACATGACAAGAGTGCAAGCTTGAATCAAGTTTGACGTGACAAGAGTGCAAGCTTGCAACAAGTTTGAAACAAGTTAACGCAAGCTTCGAAGTCACCATGGGACGAACTTGCAGCAAGCTTGCCGCGTTAAACTCATTGCAAAATATAGCGAAAACAGAGTACGAGCACAACCCGGATTAGAACTCGCGACCTACCGGTTCGGAAGTTGACGCGCTAACCAACCGGCCAGTTAAACTCTGAGAGGAGAAGATAGATTTCACTAATACATCGTTCGATTCGATTCGTATACGATTTATTTTAAACTGTTTTCTTGATTTCATTAATTTTTTGAGTTGAGAATATGATTTGAAGTCAGAGAGAGAGAGCGATTTTCGCTAATAACTACGTTTTGCTAGTAGAATAAATTATGGAATTAGAGTTCAAAAGTAATTACTTTAAAATTGGACAAAATGTATAAGTTTATTTTTGAACAAACATTGACTGTTTTTTCGGTTTAGTTTTGTTTATAAACGTTAAAATTTCAAGATTCAGAAAAAGGCGATATAGTTTTCTTTAAAGTGCGTCTGCTATATTTAGTAAAAAGATGGAAAATGTTTCAAAATTTTTTTTATAAAAATGTTAGTTTTTTTACAAATTATCATTGGTTTATTGAATTAATAAAAAGAAGGACGGTCTAGGAGATGCTATTAAAAATCGGATGTTTTTTTTAAAACAGAGACAAAGATAATTATCTCTTTGTGCTATCTTTGCATCAAGCTTGTTTTGCAAACTTACAGCAAGCTTGCAATGCAAAGGAGGTGGCGCTATTTGTCACGGCGAACTTGTGGCAAACGCGTTTTGCAAGCGAGAGTGGCGCTAGTTGTCACGGCGAACTTGCCACAAGTTCGCTTCAAGAGTGACGCGTCAAATTTGCTATGGCAAGGTAATATCAAGTCAAAATCAAACTTGCTGTAAACTTACGTGCTTTCTGGGTTACTGAATGTGTATACGAGAAAGTCGAGAAGAGAAAGTACCAACTGTTTCTTGTTATGTTTAAGGTGACGTACTTCTCTACGTATTATAATTGATTTTAAATAGGTTTATCTGCCCTTATATATAGTTTTAATTTAGTCAATTTATGCTCAAGTGCTACACACGAGATTCAGCGAGCCGCATCTCTTTAACCCTGGAGAGATTGCTTCTCTAAAATTTTAATCGTAGGTCGCGTGGCGTCTGACAGACATCACCATCTTTGCTCATTAATAATTGTAACTATTTTAATTTAATAATAATAATATCGTTCGTTTTTTATTTTCATAGTTTATTTGTATTTTTACTACATCTTATATCGATTTTATTGGCGAGAAGGACGTGTAATAATAAAATACTCACAGGTTACTGATTTTATTCAAAATACTATAAAATATAGAAAAATATTTTTCAGAAGTATTATACAATATAGAAATATTTTTCAGTTTCATTCATACATTTATTTCAGTCTCTTTGATGGCGTTTCAAATGTCATCTAATTATAAAAGTGAGAGGAAAATACAAAAAAGTTTATACAGGATTATGTAATTTCATCTATTTACTTGCTGTGAACGAGTTGGGTAGCGTGGAGTCTGAGAGACTTCAGTTCTGACTAATGAACTAACCGAGATAATGATTAGAAAACCGGGAACGGAAAGGGAATATTCTAGAGGAATAGCCCCATATAGAAATTTTACTTTGCAACAAAGTTGCAGCAGTCTTGCTATGCAAGTCCGAAAACTTGCATCAAGTTCAACACGACAAGACCGCAAGTTCACAACAAGATTGCAGCAAGTTAACGCAAACTTCGAAGTCACCATGCGACTAACTTTTAGTGAACTTGTCGTGTCAAGGGTCATGACAAGATAATATCCAAAAAATATCACACTTGCTGAAAATGTGCATGCTATCCGTGGGGGGGGGGGGGGGGACGACTCCCGGAAGACAAAATTTCTCGAACTACGCTCAGCAACGAAATAACCTCAACTTGACCTCAAATTCGACCTCTCTAGTGTTAAATTTGAGAAATCTGAGGAAAAAAGTTATGCTCTTGGAATAAGTGTATGGAGATGAGCTGATTTATTTTGCTTTTTTACGTTTGACTGTGCATAACTTTTAAGATTTTTATTTTTTGTTCTCAAACCCTAACATGTTTTTTAGGATTTTGTGCTTATGTATATTTAACATTTTAATCCTTGCTTTTATTTAATGGTTTTTGATTTAATGTTTTAAATTTTTTAAAATTTTGTGTGTGTTTTATAATTTTAATGTTTCAGTATGCAATATGAACTTTTGAATTCTTAGTGTGTCTTATAATACTTTTGTGAGTACGTGTCTTCGTTTTAAATCATTTTTGCGTTTACATTGTTATAATTATTATGGTTTTCTGCTTTGAACTTTTGTATTCTTTGTGTCTTTTAGTGTCTTTATGATTCACTCTTTGTGGCTATTGTTCTTTGTATGTTTTTTTTCCATTACACTCGGTAAATGGAGTTACCTCTGTAGTGTGCTTTTCTTTAAATATAAATAAACTTGCAGTACGAGCACGGCGTTGCACGTGGAATCAGGACTTCAACGAAATGGGGAAAAAATGCCAACAATGAGACGAAAAAGTTTTGAAAGCAAAATCAAAACAAAATATGCACATTATTGATTTTCCCGCTTATTTTTCTTTTCGATAATGACATTTATCAGAACAGAAATGTATATATTTTTGAGTTTGCCCGCTTCTTTTTCCTCTTGACAATGACGCGAATGTAATGACGTCACCTGCCGGAAGCAATCGGATTGTAGAAATGCATGCTGGGAAATCACGCATGAGGGAAATTACGCACCAGCCAATGAAATTGCAACAATGCATTCTGGGATAGTCCGGAGAAATTATCGCTGTTAAATCTTGCTAACAAAAGAACTGTTTGAACTGATCAGGGAAAAATTAGATAAAAAAACGAAAAAAATATAATTTAACCGTTCTTGTTTTAAATCCGTCCGTTAGAACGTCAGATGCGAGAATTTGAAGAAATCCTTATTAAAAATTACCATAAAAAAGACTATTTTTCATTTCTGAAAATTCAGTAAATAATGTTAGACGTACGAAACAAACTTCATTAGAACGGAAATCGTTTGTTCTTTCCGATGGTGTAACTGGATTTTCGTACAATTATTCAAAGCCATGCTATTGAGAAATAAGTGCGAAAAATCACCCAAAACAACACAAAATATTAAGTAAAAAATTTTCTAGATTAAATTTAAAAATTCCGGCTTCGAGATGCATTCAGTCACATTACGACTACCTGTGTGCCAAATTTCATGGCTGTAAGTGTGATAGATTTGTCTGGACATCGCAGACACACACACACGCACACAAGCATTGCCTTTTTATAAGTATAGATATAAATAAAATGAGGGGGTTGAGAGGGTATAAATAAATGACAGGGTTGTTTGCAAGAAGACCTTCTGTTTGCGTCCCGCTCACTTCTACGAACAGGAGAGTCCGTTTAGCATGGTGCAGACAGCATAGAGATTGGAGTATGGATCAATGGGCGACCGTTCTCTTCACTAATGAGTCCCGGTTCAGCCTAAACACCGATTCTAGCCGTACGTTCATATGGAGAGAACCAGGGACCCGCTACCTACCCTCCAATGTCCGCGAAATCGACCATTATGGCGGATAGGGTTCAATGGTCTGGGCAGGCATCATGTTGGATGGCCGAAAACCTCTCCATGTCTTCGAAAGAGACACTGTGACTGGTGTGAGGTATAGGGATGAGATCTTGGAGCCCTATGTTCGCTTTTTCAGGGGTGCAGTTGGCCCTGAGTTCATTTTAATGGACGATAACGCGAGGCCGCATAGAGCTCTTCTGGTCGACGAATTTCTAGAGAGTGAGGATATTCGCCGGATGGATTGGCCAGCCAGATCTCCAGACCTTAACCCTATAGAGCATGTCTGGGATGCTCTGAGGAGGGTAATTGCAACTCGCAACCCCCTCCGAGAACCATCCAAGAAATGAAAACAGCGTTGCTGAACGAGTGGGACCAATTGCCACAGGAAATGATAAACTGCCTTATTCCAAGTATGAAGTCACGCTGGAAGGCCTATATGTCTGTAAGAGGGGACCATACCCCCTATTAACCCATTTTTTTTGTTTATTCTGCAACCGCTGTTTCATAACTTCAGACTCCAACGAGTGTTACGCACGATCATGCGTACGTATTACAATTGTTGAATGGTTATTTGTTTAGTATTGTATCAATGTATGTACATATCAAATTTCATTAAAATCGGTCCAGTAGTTCTAGAGATAATCGACCAAGTCTGCAAATTCTCTTAATTTCTTACACCAGTGTATTATTAGTATAAAAATGCAAAAGTCTTCATTAAATTGTTCCTCCACTGATATTCTCTACATTTTATTTTTCTCACATCTTTAAATTCCGAACAACCTGATGAAATTTATTTTTAATTTAAATAATGATTGCATTTTTCAATATTGCGACGGTCTTAAACACATATTTGTATCAAATTCAATAAATTTGCAAATTTTTCAATTTCTGTGTGAATATTCTGTAGACTTTACTTTATCGATTGTTTTCAAAATATTGCTCCAAAAATAATCATAAAACTGGTTCCCAATGAATGAAACTGCTTTTCAAAACTTTCAACTTACAGTTCCAATGAATAAAGTCTTTTGGTTAAAAATTAAAATAAAATCAATATAGTAAATTATCAGACGTCCTTGGATTAATGGCTCTCCTGGGCTACAGACCTTATTCCTTATTCCTACCTTATTCCAAGTATGAAGTCACGCTGGAAGGCCTATATGTCTGTAAGAGGGGACCATACCCCCTATTAACCCATTTTTTTTGTTTATTCTGCAACCGCTGTTTCATAACTTCAGACTCCAACGAGTGTTACGCACGATCATGCGTACGTATTACAATTGTTGAATGGTTATTTGTTTAGTATTGTATCAATGTATGTACATATCAAATTGATAATTGATTGATTGATTGCCCATTGGATAAGACGGCCTTCGGGAGGAAAAATTTCATGACATTCCACGTCTGGGCCAAAAAATTTGATAGAAAACAGAGGCAAACATTGAAAAAGTTAATAAAATTATTCGAGCAAATCGTCGATGAGTATCAGAAAGGAATTTTTTTAAAGGAATTATTTTAAAAAAGTATTCAACAGATTCGACACGAAAGTTTTAGCATGAATAAAGAGTGTTCTGAAATATTACCGAAAAACCTCAAACTTCAGCTGAGATTTTTTCCAATATTCATAAGAAAACATAAATGGATATTGAATTTTTAGAAATAGTAAGATCCCGCGATGAATAATGGTTTCTTATACGCAATCCTGGAACCAAAGCCAAATGACACAATGGAAGGGTAATTGCTCACAACTGTAAAAATGCTCGGATGAGAAATTTGTAATTCAAAACCATGATGACTGCCTTTTCTGACTTTGGAGGGATTATGCACATTGATTGGATACTTGAAGTCAACCAGAAGATACCAGTCAACAAACAATATTACACAGCTGCACATACTTCACTGCTTGACTAGGAATGGAGAAAACAACCTGATCTTATCAAAAATTAGTCATGATTTCTTCACCAGGGCAATGTCTCAGCACACAATTCAATATATTATACCAAGACGTTTTCGGTCCATGCACGAGATTCCCATTGTAAAACTTCCACACTATTCACCTAATCTCACTCCATGAGATTTCTTTCTAATCCCCACGAACAATTCTGCTCTAAAAGTAACTAGATGTGACACCATATATTCTTTGAAAGCAAAGCTACGAAGTGATGAAAGGACTTATCAAGAAATGACCTGAAGCACTGATTTGAAGATTTGAAGAGAGAATGTTCTTTTGTAGTATTGAAAGGAGAATACAATGAAAGTAAAAATATCAAGATTATATAAAATCAGGAAACCCGTGCGAAGCTTTAGCACATTCCTAATACACCTAAAAAACTGATTTAGTTTTCCGTTGCGATGTTGAAATCAAATATTCAGCGAAGATTCACAATATAGCCAAGACAGTTTTTTGATCACGTTTTTACAATTTACAATAAATCTTTGTACAAAATATTTAAATGTCGGAATGCAATCATCTTGAATATTTTATTGGTCATTTTGGTAATTGATAAAAAATATTCTTAAGATCGAGCGATCCTTGAAAAGACTACGTAGAAGCCTAAAAATACATACAGCATTTGACAAGTATAATCCAGCTCTTTAAAGCGTTTTTCCCTGAGACTTATTTATAATCATTACAAAGGAAACACTCAATCGCAATTGTCTTCTGATCATTTGGGAAGGCACTTTTGGGTAGAAATGGGTGAGTTTTATTTGTTGTGCGACAACAGTTTTTCCAGAGTCAACCCTATTAGCACAAGACGCCCAACAATATTGTTTCGACATCTTCACGATATTATATAACATTCAGAATATCGGACAACATAGTGGAGATATCGCACAATATCTTGTGCTAATAGGGAATTAATCGATTAGTGGGAGAACGCTTGAGGTGTGAGAGAACTGCACCTACGAGGTCACAATGTCTATCTATGACATCACAATTTTTCTTTTAGCTTAAATTTTAACAAAATAATGTGTCTTAGTGCAAATTCAGTGTGATTGGTCAGAAGTTGGTAAAAATTCCTATCCATAGATACCTTCTTCATAGCAGTAGACTCTGTATTAGTTGAGAAAAAGGTGTGTCTTTGACAAAAATAATATATAGGATTAAAAATAAAAAGTTTTAAAGCAGAAGTCTGGTTATTTTTTATGCGATATTTTTATGTAGATGACAGGCACATGCGCACTTGGTCGTACAAAGCAACGTTTAGCTACATATTTAATTGTCATGCGAAATTACATTTTTTAACAGACTTTGACGTCACGAAATCGGCTCTTGTTTGATTTCACAGGTTACATTATTTTTCAATTATTCATTAGATAAAAATTTCATATAAATAATACAGAATAAGAGATAGGGGAAGAAAGACTTACTGAATTTTATTTAGCAATTCAAAAAAATTACATTAATTTTCTTAAATATGAGCACTATTAGTTGCTCGGACAATTTCAAGTCTTTTCTCGATTTATCTCCAGACGTAGTTAAGCATTTGGGGAGTCACAGTAACTATTTTGTGGTAATTCAATTTCTTAATTCTTCGACGCTGCAAACCTGTGCAACATAAACTCGGTTCTTCAGATAGACCCAAAATAGAAGTTGACTGGTGTAGTATTGGGAGAATATGGAGGCCATGAAAGGTGGTCGATCTCTACAAGCTATCGATCTGATGTCGGTGGATTGGTAGAGATCGACCACTAGCCATTTAATCTGTAAGCAAGCAAGTTTCCCTGTTGACATTCGAAAAAACAAGAACAAAGGAAATTCCTTGAACTAAAGATTTTATAGATATAAATCATTCCCTCATGTTTTGTAAAATTACGTTTCAATTTAATTTTGTTATCCGGTGAATAATTTATGAACACCCTGTATAATGAGGATAATGCGAATAACAGGTACAGACGCACTTTGTCATACAAAGCAACGTTTAGCCATATGTTTGAATGTCCTGCGCAGTTACGTTTCCCATGTGACTTTGACGTCAAGAAATCGACTCAAGCCTGATTTCACAAACTTACATTATTTTTATAGATTTAATTTTGCACTTGATTCCGCTGCATTGTGCATATCACACATGTACTCGCTTTTAAGTGATTTAATACTACATATACTTAACATGCGGAACAATAGACATAATTAAATCTATAAGCATTTTTTTTCTGAAAGTAATTTAAAAATATTTTTACTTTAATCGTTTCATAACTGCGTAGCAGAAGCTTTTATCAATTCAAAGGCTTTCAAAAGCTCACTGGTAGCAATATTTATTATTCCATAATTTTTGAATTATGTTTTCAATCAGTTCGTTGATCTATAAAATTTATTGTGGGAAAGATAATTAAGAATAAAACTGGTCAGTTTATTCAAGGCATTTATTTCACTAATACAATTTCTTGTTTATTTAAATAGTATCAAAGAAGGCTACTACTGCCTCATAAACATTGAGCTTCCCGAAGTTGTAAGGTCGGCTGTCCTTTTCATCTGCTGGGAGAATCAGCTGCTCGCAAAGAGAGTTGCTCATACCGCGGAGAGGTTCATACATCTCATTGAAGAAGATCATTGATAAGATCGTTATATTGCAGCTGTTTTCAACATTCTCTTTTACGCAGTCTGAGTAAGGTTCGAATAAACTTCAAAAGGGAAATGACATCATCATTTGAAAAAAAATTATATTATTTTATAGCTAAGTAAAAACAAGATAAAAACGTTAAACATATATCTGATGCATAAAACAAAAAACAGAATTTAGTTATGCCAAGTGAGCACAGAGAGCTGCGATAGTAGAAGAATGATGTTCTTATCAAACGGAAGGAAAAACGGGAACAGAAAGAGTTAGTTAACAGGGGGAAAAAAGATAAGAGAGGAAAGGTCGTCTGTCTACAATTGCCTTGTCTTTTCTAGAATGAGATTATTGCTTTTGAAAAACAATTGTTTCTGAAATAAAAGTGTTCCCGTAAAAGGAGGTTCCTTTGCACCGATTTTATGACTTCAGAAGGAATTTCGAGATTAGTTCCATGTATTCCTCTAAAAAAAATTTCTGATTTTTTCTTGTTGAGTGATTACTGGAGAAACGTTTTGCAGCAAAATTTATCACACAGTAATTTTATAATGAATTATGATTTTTCGAAATTTTTTTGCAAAGTTTTCTCATGGGTGGGGATTCTGTGCACTGGCTTTTTTTCCAAGATATTTGGAAAACAAATTCCCTGGATGAAATTTTAGATATATTTATTGAAAGCCCGGTAGGAAATATACAAGAAAAAAAAATTAGACACCTAATTATAATTTCAATTTTAAGCCATTACATCCGCTCAAATCAGGGTGCTATTTTAGAAATCCTTTTATCTAATTATTACCGGGTGTGCTATTAATAAATCTATCCATATCTTTGAATAATAAAGCAGAATATGTGTATGTTGGCTCTCTACAGGACAGACCGCTAGACCCAGAGCAAGAAAATTTGGCACAAACATACTTCGGAGGGTGAGAATGTGCACATCGGAGCACTTTTTATGAAATATTAATTATGATTTTAATTAATTAAAAAAGCAAAATTTTGACGTTTAACCTCTAATTATTTCCGAAAATATTACAAGACACAAAAAAAATTGCACAGTCTAAAAGTTCAAAAATATATCTTTTTAATGATATCAATTAAGTTTCCATACCATTTTTTTCTAATTTTAATAAATTTTTAAATTTATTTTTAATCATAATTTACAACAATACTTTTCATTGTTACAATGAAATGCAAACCGTTTCCATAGTTTAAACAAATATTTAATTGCAACTTCATCTTACATTGTTGAATTGGTAGTGAATGAATGAATTATAACAACTTTGTACTTAAGACTGAAAAGTAGAAAATAATTAAAATAACACATTTCTACTTTTTAATACATTCATAAAGCTGTTAAATTTAATAAAAACTGTTTAAGTTAAATTTATCTTATTTTGAAGTCGGGAAGTTGATACTTACAAAGTGTCATCCGCTCCGATGGGACGGTTTCCCTCACGCACTCTTTGAACACAGCTCTAAAGCATTCCTGGTCACTATTGGCAGAGCCAAATAGGGCTGAAAGAGAAACATCACAAACTTGTGCAACCATGTATTCAGGGTTTAACAAGCTTTTAAAAATTATTACTTATTTTCTTTCATGTTCACAATCAAAATTTCACTCTTTTTTCTGTTGTGTTCTGTTATTTTGGACAGTTGCGTGTTTCTCATGAAATATAAAATTTTAATGTTTTCAGAACGTAATTAAGTTAAGCACTTAGTTAAATAAGTAATAGGCAATAGTTAAGCACTTAAAATTAATTAAATGCTGATTCCATATGTCACCGTGAAGAGCATTTCAGAAAAAAGTTGATTGGAATGTTCCATAATAAATATAAATACAAATTATAAAATATATTTAAATGTAAAAAGTAGAAATATGGTAAAAGATTTGAAGAAGCATGTTTTTAATAGTTTACTAAAAAAAGAAAATGATTTTTATGATAAAAAAACATTGTATGAACACAAAAATGGAGAAAAGGTGAGGCGCTGATAGTTACAAGGTTAGAAATATAATAAAAAATATTGTATGAACACAAAAAATGGGGAAAAGTGAGGCGCTGATAGTAATGAAGTTATAAAATTGAGCCACAATATATATATATATGTTAAGAAAGAAACTGTCTAAAAATTTATTTAGAGCTACAGAAGGTGTCGCACATATTTAGAACGATTTGTATGGTATTTTAAAAACTATTTTACATATTTTTTTGTGTTTGAAACGTTCAATTTGATAGCTTGTATTCTTAAATATCTTTCTACATCGTAACTTCAATGGCAATAATGATTTTTGTGGTATCGGAAGAGATATTTTGTCCCATTCCTCTTAAAAAACTTTCCAAAACCCACATAGGTTTGTAGGTCGACGTTTGGATAATGCGGTTTTTAAAAGGCCAAAATCGCAAAATCTCATGGGTGGTACAGAAATATTTATCAGGAATATCAGTGAAGGTTATAGACTTAATACCCACTTCTTGTTCTATTTTTTCCAGGAAATTAACAATGTTTGGTGATATGCGGCTGCTTGTTTTATTTTGGTGCTGTTCTACTGATTGATGGCATTGTGGATAAAGAGATGTTATTTCATATTTAAAGATTATAGATAATATATGCTCCTGATAATATGTGAAGTTGATCTTAACTTTTTTATCCACTCTTTTAACTTTTATTTTGCCATTATGGGAAAATTCAGCAACAATCATAATTTCCTTAGGAAAACTTTCTTTAGATTCTTTGAACCCTGTTTTAAGATTCTTTTTCTCCTCTTTGATGATAATAAAGTGTTTTTTTGCAGTCATTTACATAGACAAGCATCACCTATTTTTACAACATTTTTTCCAATTTAGTCCGGATAAATGCTTTTTATAAAGAATTCTGCGCGTGTTCTACGTTCAGTGATATGACGTAGAGAAAGACGACGAAAATTGTATTTTTTTGCCTTTTCGGGATTCAAATCAGTGTTAATAATTGTGTTTATAGTTGATACTGAGCATTTTAATGATTTTGCAACAAGTCTTTGACTTGTAGGATTTTCTTTTAACATTAAAGGTCTCACATTTTCAATATTCGAAGAACTGCGTTTTTTCCTTGGATGTGTATTTGGAACAATTTTCCCACTTGAAACCAAACTTGGACGATCTTTTCCTTTCTTCTTAATAATATTAATTGTGGATTTAGATATAAAAAAACCATGGCTTTCACAGTGTCTGTAAACGACTGAATAAGAAAAATTCGCTTTGGAAAGAGCAAAAATATGGTCTTCCATTCATCGCTTCTTTAAAAGCGCTATTTTGCATGTAAACAAAATTTGATGTTGAAAATGATAAATTATAGCTTCAAAAATGTAACTGTTGTAAAAACAAATTTTTCCAAGCAAATGAATTTTTCCTACAGCTAAACGAAATCGTTCTAAAAATGTGAGAACACCCTCTGTAACATACTAAACAAATGCGATTAAAACACATTTTCATTAGAGTGTTTCTAACAGCGCCTCTAAATTTTACGATTTTTGTTTTGTGGCACTGATTTCTGATGAACTAATTTATCTTCTTTTCAGTACACAATGAAAAGCGTATTTTTAAAATTTTCATTTTATTAATAAATATTCAATTTCATATTTATATGAGATATGGTCGCATCGCTTGAAAAATATTACGGAAAAATTGTGGATTCTTTCCAGATCTTTCATCTGAGTTCCAAAACTTTTTGCAAAAAAGGTGAATCAGTCAGAACATCTATAAAATGAGTAGAGACAGAAATTTTTCTAATTTTTTCAAAACAGGATACTGGATTCAAAATAATTTACCATGAATGTATAATATTCAATAAGCTTCTTCCCTTGAAGATGGCAACTTTTCTCAGCTGTCTAATAAAGTGTGGTATTTTTTTATTTTACTTAGAATATAAGTGACTTGACAAAATAAGATAATAGATGCAATGTTTACGTCTGGTAGAAATAGAAGGCTTATTAAAATAAAATAGAAAATAGAGTTTAAAGTGTTAATTGAAATAAAATATTATTAAAATGACATTAAAAGAACAAGCTGTTATATTTGTGCTAAAATGTAGAAGATAATTTTTAAAAACAAAGAGCTGGAATCAAATATCCCAAAAGAAGAGGGTCTGATAAAAAAAAAACTAAGCGAATTGGATTTTTTTTTCTCATTTGTATTATATTTCAGTTGTTAATAAAGTACTTAGGAATTATCGTCCTTATGATATTCATTCATGTTGCTTTTAACGTCTCACGCCTTTGCTATTTTTGTTTACACTTCCATATTATGGATAAAAAAGTATTATTTACTTCTCTTTAGTGCACGAAGAAATCCTCATTTAAAAAATTTGTTTTTCGTGTTGTTCACTAAGTTTTTGAGTTATCGTTTTCACAGGCAGTTGGATTGACAGAAAGACATAATTCCAAAAATGTTTTAAAACATGGGCTTGTATCAAATTCTCGAGGCTACATTTTTTGAAAATTGCAGTCCTTTTTCTTTAAGAATTTTGTATACGAGGAGATGAAATTAAAATTTGTTTGCTTTTAAAGTTATAGTTATAGATAAAAAATGAATATTCGTTTCAATAGATCTCATTCATGAATCAGAAGAATAGTATTCATCAGATCTACTCTAATATCAACCAGAAACTAATTTACAACTGATCAATTTTCATTTTCATCTTATATTTTTATCAGTGCCAAAGATACGATTCAAATTTCCTGTCATCAATATTTGAGCACTGTTTTTATCAAGCAACAGCTAAAAATATAAAAAATTATCACATTATTCAGAAATTCGAAAACTGCCTGAAATGTAAATGAACATTCCAAGATATCATGGCAAAAAATCAATTAAAGTGGATATCAGTTTGTTTGAAAATTATTGCTGACTGTGTGTGAAATAAAGGGTTCATACTTGAGACCTATTCTGAAATAGTTTTAAACCTGAAAAGTCACCTGGAATTAGATTTCTGTTCATCTCCACGTCTTGCTGAAAATGAGAAAATGTTTTTTTTAGTTTAAGATCGCAAGTCACTATCCCATAGAAGCACGTAGAAGAAAAGGACAATAGGATAATGGAAATGAGTAAGCTAACGCGGGTTTGTATTTACTACATGATAAAGTTTTATTTTTTCCTTGTTGAAAATAATGAATTGAATAAGAATAAATTGAAAAAGGGAGGCGTCATATTTTTAAACACTTTGCTGAAAATGAGGAAATGTGACATCTTTTCCAGATGGCAAGTCACTGTCTCATTGAAGCACGCAGATTGATAGAGACAGTATGACAATGGAAAGGAGTAAGTTCATGTGGATTTATTTTCTCGTACAAAGGATAAAAAGATGTATCAGAGACCCTATATTGAAAACGCTATCTTCAAATGAGGAAATGTTTCTTTAATTTTTGAATTCAAATAACAATATTTTTAACTGATAAGAGATAGGTATGGACTATACGAGAAACGAATAATAAGGGTTATCGTTACATATAAAAGGCAAATACCATGACTCACTGATTCGCTCATCACGAATTCTCCCAAACCACTGGGACTAGAAACTTGAAATTTGGCAGGCGGTTGCTTCTTGGGGAGTAGTTTCCGAAATTTTAGTTAGAATTTCAATTATTTAAAAATTACTTTAAATTTTAACTTTTTTCCGGAATAACTTTGCATCCTATTATCGCAAAAAAACATTTTTACATAATCTTAAAGACAAAAAAATTAGCTTTTCAATTACACCGATCTTATTTCCATGCAACATATTGTTCAATTTCAATTAATGTTTCAAAATGTTTTAAAACGTGAATTGTAACAATGTTTTTATTGTTGTAAACAAAATTCAAAACATCTCATTACTTCAGCAAATCTTTTATTCACGCGCTTTTGCAATTGTTATGGTTGTGATAGTATAAATTGTTTTCTTGGGAAATTAACTCCAAAGAAGAATTTTCACTTTAGTATTCATTGCATTTCTGAAATATTTTATCGCGCCTGCTTCAAAGTAATATTTTCATAAAGCGTGGCAACAGATCTTTGATTTCATATTTCTTTGTTTTTATCGTGTGTAAGGTAGACCGAAATTATTTTCGTCCTTTCTTCAAGCATTTAATCTCATGCTTTCCTGCCATTTTAAAATTATGAGGCATGAAAATGCTTTCAAATTTTTGTATATTGCATTATAGGTAATTTTTTATTAAAACTTTGGTTAGGCTTAAGAGTACAGTACTGCCGCCAAACTTGAATTTCCTCAATTGATAACTCAACAAATTTGATATTAGAAACTAGAAATTACAGCCTGAAACTAGGATATACAAAAAGGCAATAGTGTTTGGGAAAACTAACTAATTTTTAAATTTTATTGTCTAGCTCCTAGAATCCCGGGTCTTTTAGATGTCTATGAATTTTTTGCCGCCTCACTTTTTGTACCCACTGGTTCACACGGGCCTCCAGCATGTTCGGCTTTCGCGACCATATTCAGAGTTAATCATTTTACCGATGAGTGATAGATGAATTGAGTGAAGTTTTATTTGAAACTCAGTTTGTAAGTTTCGTTAGTTGTTTTGCATCATACAGAATTGTATCGCTGGCATTTTAAAATTTACGTCTTTAAATATTTTACTATCTGTCAAATACGATAAAATATTCAGTTTTTTGTTCAATTTTTCTGAGTTATCGTGGCTGAAACTGCGACGGTTAATGCTATAATTAATATAAAATACAAAAATAAAAACTAATTTAAACGGGCGAACCAGCTGGTCGCGGAAGGCGGATAGTTTTTAATAAAAGATAAAAAGAAATTTCACATTGTTAAGAGAAAAATGGCTAAGGAATAACAGGTGTAATTAGATCATATTTGTGGGTAATTGTTATTTTTGATATATGCATTATGCCAATATGCATTGTTATCATTTACAGTATATGAAAGAAATTTGAGCAAGTATAAATTTTACATCTTTATTTTAATTCTTGGATATACAAATCTGAATTCTAAGCGTCTGATCCATCATTTATCATTAGAATAAGAAATCAATGAATTGGTTTTACAAAAGTTTGCCCTCAAATGTAACAATAATTGAAGTGTAATGTTAAAAAACAAACAAATAATTACAGAATCTACGTATCGGAGACATAAAAGAAAAATTATGAAGGGTTTTTCTTAGTTATATTAAAGCCACCCAATTTGAGCATTTAAATTACCTTATTACTTTCTCACATACAAGGTTTTGAAAGAGAAAGTATCATAAATTGAAGTTACTTAGACCATAAAAGTGAATCTTAATCACAATTTTTACGAAACAGTACTCTTAAAAGCTTTAATTTTGCAGCTAAATAATTTTTACTACTTTTGGAAAATTTTCTGAGAATTTTTCAAACCAGCATTTTATTTTTATACGAATAAATTAAATTAATAAAATTTGAGTTCATGTAACCCCGGGTTGGGGTTACTAGGACCCAATTCCCACTTAAAGGGGCACCTCAAATGTGGGGATGAAAACCTGCCGTATAAGCAAGCGGAGTCTCATTTCCCTGTGGGATACAGTAATGGTGGGGAGGTGAATTACCTCCCGCCGATGACGGGTCGTACCTCTGCCTGAGAGAACGCCGCATGAACCTCTTGTAATAAGGGCTATTAGGCGAGGGCCACAGCGCCCGATTAATTGTCGCGGCGGCCAGGGAATTCAGATTTTCCGCATGCCTAGGCTGGGCAGATTAATTCATTCGTTTACGGTTACTTGGACCCTAGCTGCATTTTCTGCTATAAAAGCAATTGAAATCGGCAAAGTGTTGACGTAGGACCCAAGATCTGGAAATAAATAGTTTAGATATAATTTAGTTTTACTTTATGTTTAAGTTAAGTTTTTTCTACATCAAATTTCAAAGTACTCCATGAAATATTTTAACTCTCCTTCTATCTAATCCTAAAATGAGATTCCAATGAATGAAAAAGTTTCATGACATTGAACTGAAATGAATATCCTTTTTATTAGTATGGGTATATCGTGCCACATGTAGTCTTTTTGGATGGTGCCATGCAATCTAGAATGCCATTGTCTTGCGTCTCTCTGCCATATTTCTCCTGACCTTGCAGCATATAAACATTCGTTTAATTTTTCAACTGTAAAATACATGTATGGTCAGCTCTCATGATACCTCTTGTAATTTATGGGCATTTTTGGTTACAGATCTGTAAATGACCAGTAATTAGATAGTACAAAAAACTACACTGCTAAGGGGTTAAAATACCTTATTACTTTCTCGAAAAATGGGGAACTTCCTTCTCTTTGAAAAGGGATAAGTATCGTAAGTTGAATTAACTTGAACCGTAAGAGAGAATCTTTTTTCACATTTCGAACCAAACAATAGCCTTAAAAACTTTAATTGTGCAGATAACCTAATATTTACAACTTCTGGATTTTTTTCTAAGTTCTGAGGTCTTTTGCAAACTAATATTTTATTTTTATAAACCTAATAATTTAATAAAATTTGTGTTGAACGAATCCCGGGGTTGATGTTAGTTAATTTCAGAAATTAATCATCTTGTTTGTCATTTTTGGTGATTGATACAAAATATTGTTAGGATTGCATGACCCTTGAAAAGGTTCCATAGCGTTGCCCAAAAGTACGCACAGCTTTCAGCAAGCATAATTCAGCTCTTTAAAGCGTTTTCCCCTGAGACTTATTGATAGTCATTGCAAAGGCATCTATCAGTGGGAACCGTCTTCTTATCATTTGGAAAGGCACGTTTGGATAGAAATGCGTGAGTTTAATTTGTTGTACAACAACATTTTTTGCAGAGATATCCATTACTACCCAAGTCACATTTTTTCAAAAAAATTTTGATACTAATATTACATGTCCGAAAATCAGCTGGAAAAATACTAAAAAAAATCCTGGTTAAAAAAATTTATATTTTCTAAGCCTAGTGTCCCTATTTAGACAAAGTCCCATTAAGGAAAAATTATCTATCAAAATATAAAATTATGTGAAATTCTGAAAGCAAAGTATATTCCTAAAATTGTATTTACTGATATATTTTTTAAATGTAAGTAGTTTAATTGGTAAATAATCGAAAAAAATTACTCTTTTCTTCTTCATACTCTTTTCTTCTTCACATTGTTAAAGACTATTTTCCGAGCCTGACTTAAAAATAAAAAGAGTACATTATCAACCAAACTCTTGATATACTCTGCCATCGACTGAATATTAAATAAAAGAATGGTTAAAAATGGGTTTTTGTAAAATTTATATTGAAAAAATAATTCCTGTGAGTTTCTGATGAATTTTTAGAAGCGTTCCTGAAAAGGGACGCTGAGCATTAATGGTTAAATTTAACGAGCAGTATCAGTGTCATGGATTCGTGCTTGATGTGTGAGAGAGCTCAGCATCTATGGTGTCACAGTGTCTATAAAAATACAAATAAAATTTAAATTATTTTGCTACATATATTTTTTGCGGAATACAAAATATAACTAATATGAATCTTAAAAAAACAAATGTATGTTTTTATTTTTCAATTGGTGTTTATTTTCCAATTATATTAATGTATAGCAAAAATAATATAATTAAAAATTAACTGTTATATAAAATATAAAAAATTGACACTGGGTAAAACTGACTTGTTTGAATATATATAAACTGCAGTCTTGCCATTTAATTTCAACATTGATTGATTTTCATGACATTGATATATTATATATATTTTTCTATTGCTTCTTTCGTAGACATAAATTACATATTTTCCTCTCCTCCAACTTGGTCGTCTTCCCGATTTATCAATCTCTCATGGACCGCCGTATCTCTTCCTACAATTCGCTTCAGTGTCATTTGCAATTATAGATTTATTCTTAGATTTTCGATTCTTATTCTTATTTTGGGGATAACTAATTCTCTTTCGAGGGTTTATATTCATAACAGGATGTACAAAATAACTTTCATACAAATGTATGAATTTAGAATACTCATATCCGATATTCTACAAAAAATAGCCATGAGTCAATTCTGGAAGTCGGATGATACTATGAGCAGGAGTTCTAACAGTTCGTTTTGTTTCAACAAATGACCACTTTAAACGATATTTTCAGTAATAATAATTTTTACATGAAGAAGGTTGAGTTTCTTGTTGATCTTCTCCATCTTTAAATTCGGATAAATCAGAATTAGTAGAATGGAAACTTTCATCAAAACTACTCTGTGCATCACTGAAATCACTTCTTACTTCATTTAGAAGTTTTTGAAGTTCTGCTTCATAACGAAGATCAGAAGTTCGGTTGATATTCCGATGACTAAGTTTCAGTGCTAATTTCAGTGCTTTCACAATATTGGAACACTAGCAGGTAGGTGCGGTCTGCTAGACAGCGTGGATACTTATAAAAAATTGCAGGCGACGAAACTTCAAGAAAATGTACACGTGTATTCAAGATCAAAAAATGAGAAGCTACAGGACGAATACATTCAATTGAAATCAAAATAGAGTAGGGGGGATGGGTAAACCATCCTTAGCGGTCTGTCAGATTGCACCTCCTCAGTTGAGGATTAATGTAAACTGAGTGTGCAATGTCGGATGTCGGTAAAAATTCCTATCCAATGATAGCTTATTCATTGTGGTAGGTTTTGTATTAGTTCACAAAAAGGAATCTCGACAACAGGAATAATACATTAAAAATAAAAGGTTTTAAAGCATCAATCCAGTTATTTTCTAGACCATCTCGTATATCTTTCTCCTCTTCTGATAGACTAGTTTTAAATAATAACCTTTTCCATATGAACTTATTTTTCTGGAAATCCGTTTTAATGAAACTGTTTTCAGTCTTATGTATTTTTGAAAAAAACAACGGTATCCTTTTAGTTTGATGTTACTCCGTCTAATAGATTTTGCTCAAGAATTCAGCGATGAAATTAGTTATGCAGAATGTAACTTATTATCAGAAATGCAGCAAAACTTATTTAAGTCCATATTTTAAGGGCATTAAAAAATGTGCGAATCAAAACAACAGAAAAGTATTTGTGTTCTATAGAATATAGTTGATCAGTATTTTGATAAAATTGAAGGTAAAAACATTGAAAAAGATAATTCCACATTTTCGAGCTAAGGAATATGAATTTCTCTTTTATCTTTTGCGAAGTATACAAGGACAAATTATTTTAAACATCAAAAAGTCGACTCCCAGATACTGATAAATTTCCCACATTTTAGCCCTTCCCGAGTAAAAAAAAACCATTTCAGGAAACAATTAACCAAACTATTTGATGCTTGAGCTATTCCTTCTATTCATTTAACTCTCAGGCAGCATTGCACAGTCTGATGGCATTGTCTTTCAGACGATACCTTTCATGTCTTCCCAGAAACTGGCAAAATCGATATCAGGAAATCTTGATGGCCATTTGACGAAATAACTGTTACCATTCCACCGATTTGGAACTTCAGTGTAAAAGTAGTCCGACATCTGATGTGTGCGGTGCTCTCTTTAGCCGAAACTAAATTTGCGCATCAGAAGATCTAGGTGACCATTTGACACGAAAACTTCTCGAACTGCCAACGATTCGGAATTTTAGTGCAAAAGTAGTTCCGACTTTGCTTTAAAAGTGAGTGGCCATTTGACCAGAAAACTGCTGGAACTGGCACCGATTCGGGAATTTAATGCAGAAGTAGTTCGACATTTCCATTGTCTGATGTGCGGTGCTTTCTTGAATCGAAACTAAATATGCACATGAAACCTTGCTGACTGGCAGAAGTTATGCAAGGAACTGGCGGGGCTGCTATAATCTCTATTTTCTGGCACACTTTTACATTATGATAAGTTTTGTTTTAAGTTCCGTTATACAGGATGTCCATAAATTATCCACCAGATAAAGAGTTATTATATATAATACTGGATAAGAGAGAGAGGGGAAAAACACTCACTGAATTTTATTTAGCAATTCAAAAAAATTTATATTAATACACTTCAATACGAGCACTATTAATTGCTCGGACAATATCAAGTCCGTTCTCGATTAATCTCCAGATGTATTAAAGCGTTGGTTTGTTTGTTTGATTGATTGTTTTGTGGCACAAGAGCCATTGGTTTGGCTATGCTCTGCCAAACGAATGTGAAAATGGTATCAATGTAAAAAGAAATTAAAAGAATGGTGGGATGACTTGTGGAAACAGTAAAAAATTTTTCAAATCTGTGAATAAAAGTTAATGGACCTTAAAAACGCAAATATTTGAACATGAGGAGTAATGCTAAGTAAATTCGACAAGGAAATTGAAGATGTTTTGAAAAACTGTAAACGCTGGATATAAAAGATCGGGCATTCTAAAAGAATATGGCGGACTGACATCCGACAGTTGCAACTCGAACACATTGGTGGTTCCTCTCCAAACAACAAATGAAGATGGGTAAATCGGGTATGTCCAATGCGCAAACGAGTAATAAGAGTATCTGCCTTTCTGTTCGCTAAAGAGGGCCAAGGTTGCACAAGAGGCTTCAAAGTATGAAGTTTATTATCAGTCTCCAAATCCCATTGCTCCTGCCATTTGGTATGAAGATACATTTCTACGTGCTTTTTTAAATCACCCACAGGTATGCCGATAGAAATTGGGACAACTGCCGATTTGGCAGCTCTATCTGCCTGCTCATTACCCAAAATTCCAACATGAGATGGTACCCAACAGAACATAATATTAAAACCTCGTAAAGCCAGTTTATTAAAAAGGTCTAAAATATTTAAAACCACAGGATGATTATGAGGGTGAGGATAAAAGGACTTTAGGGACTGTAAAACACTGAGAGAATCCGTGTAAATAATAAAATTTCTTTGCAATCTGTCAGAAATTTCTTCCAAGGCAAATAAAACAGCAAGTGCCTCTGCTGTAAAAACCGAGCAGGAGGAGTGAAGTGTGAAAGAAATAGTTTTGTCTGGGAAAACAACAGCGAATGAGACATGAGCAGCTGATTTTGACCCATCTGTATAAATTGGAATTGAGTCTTGATAATGCTGTCTGTGTTCAAGGAAGATTTTTTGGTTAATAACGTCTGTTGTATCGGATTTTTTGAAAGTTTTAAAAGGATTTAAATATTCTATATCAGGAATTTCCCAAGGAGGGAAAGTATTGTTTGGCTGTAGAGTTGGACGCAGATAAAGTAGATTTAATTCTGAGAGAGTGAGATTAATTCTAGTAAAAAACACAGGTACGAATGATTTCCTCGCCTCCTGCTGTCGAACAAGAAATGGACGAAGTTTAAAATCATAAAAGGGATGACACGGATTTGACCCAATCCTAAAAAAATAGTTCAAGGATAAAAGCTGTCTTCTATGTTCAAGAGCAGGTTCACAACAATCGACATAAAGGCTTTTCACAGGGGACGTCCTGAACGCTCCAGAACAGAGTCTGAGAGCTGTGTGATGAACCGGGTCCAATTTTTGTAAGACGCTTTTTCTAGCAGATCCATAAATGGTGCATCCATAATCTAACTTGGAGAGTATCGTGGCTTTATAGATTTTAAGCATAGATACTCTATCAGCTCCCCAAGCTGTGGTTGATAATACTTTCAAAATATTCAAAGATTTCTCACACTTCTTACGCAATTGCTGAAAGGAGAGCTTCTTATCAAAAACTACGCCTAAGAATCGGATTTCATTCATAAAAGGGATTATTTCATTATTCAGTTCCTGGTCAAAATGGAGACTACGTTTTCGACAGAAATGGACAGCAGCGGTTTTAGATGTAGAGATGGTAAAGCCATTTACCTTGGACCATTGTGTTATACTATTAATAGCAATTTGTAATTGTCTCTGTATAAAATTCATATGCACCCCTGTACAAGAAATGTACAGGTCGTCAACATATAAAAAACTCTTCACCGAAGGTTGCAGTTGCTTTAAAATGCCGTTAATTTTTAAAATAAAAAGTGTCACGCTAAGAACACTACCTTGAGGCACACCCTCCTCTTGAACAAAAAAGTCTGAAAGTTCCGATTCTACTCTGATCTGAAATTTTCTAAGTTTTAAAAAGTTTTTTATAAAAATGGGAAGGTTTCCCTTTAATCCAAAAAAAAGCGTTAAAGAGCGTAAAGCATTAAAGCGTTGGAGAGCCTCAGTAGATATTTTTGATTCAATTTCTAAATTCTTAGACACTGCAAACTTCTACAGCATAAGCTTGGTTCTTCATTTATCCCAAAAAAGAATTTGACTGGTGTGGTATCGAGAGAACATGGAGGCAATGAAAATGGTCGATATCTACCAATCTGGGATCGGTGGATTGGTAGAAATCGACCAGTAGACATTTGGTCTGTAAACAAACAAGTTTCCAAGTTTCTCTGTTGCCATTCGTAAAAATGAGGACAAATTAAATTCCTTGAACTAAAGAATATGCAGATATAAATAATTTCCTCATGCTTTGTAAAATTACGTTTCAATTTAATGTTTTTATTCAGAGAATAATTTATGGGTACCCTGTATAATGAAGATGATGTAAATGATAGGCGCATATGCACTTTGTCGTACAAAGCAACATTCAGCTATAAGTTTGAATGTCATGCGCAGTTACGTTTGTCATCTGACTATGACGTCTCTAAATCGACTCGAGTCTGATTTCACAAGCTTACATTATTTTTATAGATTTAATTTTGAATATGATTCCGTTGCATTATGCATCTCACACATGTACTCGCTTTAAGTGGTTTAATTCTGTATATAGTCCACATTGAGAACAAGAAAGATAATTTGCTTTAATCATTTATTAGTAGCATCAAAGTAGCTTTTGTCATTTTGAAGTCTCAACAAGGGCATCAAGATTTGTTATGCCAGAATTATGTATTCAACCAGATGGCGGATTTTGAAACATACTGTATGAAAATTATTTAAAGAATAAAACAGCTAATTTCATTCATGGCATTTATTTCACTTGTACATTTTCCTTATTTATTTAAGCAGATTCAAAGATGGCTACTCCTGCCTCATAAACGTTGATCATCCCGAAACTGTCAGGGCGGCTGTCCTTCTCATCTGCTGGAAGAATCAGCTCCTCGCAGAGAAAGTTGCTAAATTCGCGGAGAGGATTATACAGGTTGTTGAACAAGTCGAGTGAAACGACCGTGTTATTGCAGTTCCTTTCAACATTCTCTTGCACGCAGTTTGAGTAAGGTTCGAATAAACTGTAAAAGAGAAATGATATCAGCGTTTGAAAAAAAAATGTTATGTTTTAATTTTCTAAAAACAAGAAGAAAAACATTAAACATATATCTGATGCATAAAACAACAAGCATAGTGTAGTTATGCCAAGTGAGTGCAGAGAGCTATGGGAACAGAAGAATGAATCTCATATCAAACGGAAGGGAGAAAAGGGGACGGAAAGAGTTAAAGGTTCAAAAAGGTACGAGAGGATAGATCGTATGTGGACAATCGCCTTAAACTAATGTTTTGTACATCATTAATTCATCATACAAGTCATCACAATCAACATCCCTAGATATTGAATCGCCATTAGAAACTCGTAAGGAAACAAAATTTAACTAAAATAACGGGGAGACTTTTTTTGAGAAATTTAAATAACGTGTTGCATTTATTTAAGAAGTCAAACTTTTCTCGGATCGAATTCAAAGCAGAATCCAGAATTGTTAAGTAAAATTCATCTTAAAAGATTAATTTTGGTTCTTCGGTCTGTGTATTTGTTCATAATCGAAAAGACGAATTTTCTCTCTGTGTCTTTTAAAGGAAAATTCTATGTAAATATCAAGATAAATACAAATATTTATTTTAATTTATTATAGGCCATAAAGAATTCTTATTTGATACAATTAATTTATTCAATACCAAAACATGTTTAAGGATTATTGCAAATTTTATGTAGCCAATTTATAAAAAATGGGATTTAACGAACTCCCAATTGTGAACTAGATCATTCCTGTTAATTAGTCAGATTGTTGGAATTACAAAGCGTTGCGTATTTATAGTTGCATCCAATGTGTGGATTCATTAAATTTTATACATATTGATTCCAAACTTTGTTCTTTACGAATTTTTATTTAGTTTTGAGCAACATGGTCAAATTTATGGCTCTTATGCCAAGACACCAAACTCAAAATCCAAAGTGTAGAGTTCAAAACTAGTAAAATTAGATTAAGTAATCAGATAAAAATATCCTGAAATGAAATAGTGTAGGAATCATTATTCTAAACTACGACATATTTAATGATTCATAAAAAAAATATTGGAGTTTATTTGAGAAGTGGTTACATCCATTATAAAACCCGGACTTCGCGTCTTCAAATTATCAGTTAATAGCACCTGCGCATGACTTCGTCTGCATAGTAACATATTACTTGTATCTTCCTCAGTATTAAATACCTCGTTCCTCAGTATAAAATACTTTCATGTCTTTATAGTTTTAATGTAAAAAATACTTTTATATGAGATATATTAACAAAATCCTATTATAATAATAATCCTCTTAAGATATAATTATAATTAAGATTATGATTATATCTTTTATTAACAATATCATCTTGTCATCTGAATTGTTTAATTAAAATTAAAACATCAGGGATTTTTTAACCGAGCGTTTTTTTTTAATTTTCCCCGTAAGTTATTAATAATGTATAAAGAATGAAGTTAAATTTAATTAAACATTCTTGTTTTTCGGTTTTATTTATAAAGATAAAGAAACCCTGCACAAAATCTTTGTATCATCTGCGCCATTATTTGTAATGAAAATAAGAAAATCTGTCGCGCGAAAATTTTTTAATATCTCTTATCTGTCACAAATGCTTCTTTAAAACAGAAAAAAACTAACTTTTTACATATGTTATTAATAATTTTTTTTAAGAAAGAGAAAAATTAATCATGAAGATTGACACAAAGCAAAATAACATTTAACAGCCGTAGTCAAGTTTCGAATCAATTTTTTAATAATAGGAAATACCAGAACAATTTTCAAGTTAATGAAATATTTTTCAATATCAGTAAGGAAACTAAGAAATTTTATTTAAATGTCTCTCTTTCTCATGTTTTGGAAACAAATCTTGGGCACCAGCATGTCATTTTATTGTGCAATGGAAACATAGATTTTAATTAATGAAGAATTCAGGGCTTGACATTTTAGTGAGGTACTGACGTTCAGAACCATAAGGAACTCCAGACATCTGCTGAGTAAAGCACTTGATCCTTTGCAAGTTGTTGGACACATGACTCACAATATCAGCCCGAATTTTAGCCATCATTGAAGCGTCACCGAATACCAGAGAGAATAGGGAGGATAAGAAGCGCGCGCCGTCACCGTGTATTTTGCAAGGAATCTGTTATCCGTCATTAATTTCTACATCCATAATTGTAGATTTAGTTAACTTAGTGGATTGAGATCCGACGTTCAATATCCGGGCAAGAAGGATAAAAAAATTCGGTTAATTATCATGTAGAAATGCGATGTAAAATAAATCTAAAAATATTAGTGCAAGAAAGAATCGAAAGAAAGAAAAATTTGTGCTCATGAGAAACAATTTGGCGAAATCTGAAGAGAAAAACGATTGGTTGTTCCATGGCCTCCTTGTTTTAGAGCGACAAATTAGAACAAATTGAATAACTACTGAAACGAACTGATAACGCACTCGCACTGTATTTAATTTTATATATTGTATCCTATAAATCTGGCTTATTGTATCTTATGTACGTCAACTTAATTGATATCATTGAAAAGGTAGTTTTTTTTTAACTTTCAGATGGCGTGCTTGATTTTTATGATGTAGAAATTTCGGAAATAATTAAAGAAGAGCGCCAAAATTTCGCTTAATTTTTAATTAATTAAAATTTTAAAAAAGGACTCTGTAAAAAACATAGGAAAGGTGAAGTTCTGGTACGCAAAGTAGATTTTTCGTGAAAACGTCGGGATAAAATCATAAAACAAGTATTTCGCATTAATATGTAATTTAATTATCAATATCTTTAAAACAATATTTACACAGAGTAGTATAATGGTTACAGAATAGAAAAATCACAAGTTACCACAGTCTCTTGCTATATGCAATAAGCTGTAGAAAATGTTTCTGTTACGTAAAAAATGCACGTATTGTCAAGTATTCTTTAAGTTTCGTACAATTCGAAAGAAAACTGCGCATGTTATTAAACCTGCGGAGTTTGAGATTTTCAATCTAATACCTATTTTTACTTATATTCAGATAAATATTTTTATTGTATCACTTTGGGCCCTAGTAATCTACTCAAGCTCTTTAAAATGACACCAGAATCAACCTCCTAGCTAAACGCTTTTCCATGCTACACTTATTTACAACCTTACACAAAGCTAATTCATACCAAAAACGCGCATGCGCCTACACTGGCACGATGACGTCAAAGGCAAAACAAATGCTATGCGATAAAATTTTACAGATATGATCTATCCGTTGTTGGTTCAACCAATCTTCTAGCATTATTAGTCTCGTAGTTATTAGCAATTCAAATCTGACGGTATTTTGTCGCACAAGAAAGTTCGACCGACTATCACTGTAACGAGCGGAAAGACGTTTTCACGTCAAAAGTGCACATTCCTACTCTCCAAAGTATTTTTGTGCCAAATTTCGTAGCTCTAGGTCCATTAGTCTGCCCTGTAGAGCGCCAACACACACACATTGTCCTTTATTATTATTAGAGATTACGTGTCTTATTATACGTCCTTCTCTGGCGTTTGTTTTGTGTGACTGACTTTTTCCTCTGACGGCCTTATAAGTTTTTTTTGTGGGATATGGTTCTTGTAAAGACCTGGTCAAAGATTCCGAGACAGGGATAGAACGTAGCATGACCGAAAATAAAAAATCCAGGAAAGCAAAGAAGTTCATTCCCAGTAATGTATGTCATACCAGAACGCATTTATTTGCATGTGGTCAGCGCCATCTTCACTTTCTTATTCCTCTTGTCAAATATGCATTTGATTTAAACATTAAAATGGCGCAACCCATTTTATGGCCAGCCGCATGTTTGCTGAATTAAAACATGCTGAAAAAATGATAATTATAAACACACACATTCTCCTTTAGTAGAGATCTTTAATTATATTTGCTTTGATATTTTTATAAATATTTACATTTGAAAAGAAACATGTTTCTGAGGCACATATTTATTGCTTATTTATAAATACCTCCCTTCATCCTGACGAATTTTAAAAAATTAGAATTTAAAAAGAGTCAAATAATCAAGTCAAAAAAAAAGAGTCAAACAAAATAGAGTCAAGCTTTTTTATGTAATGAGCGAAGTTGCCGAGATACAGGAACATAGTTGTGGGATTATGAAAGGACTCTGTTCTTTAATACGTGTGGCGAAGCTTTTATGAGCATTATTTCAGTGAAAAAAAAAGCATGTTTAAAATGTTGGTGTAAAAAAGGATATTTTTATAATTTTATAAAGGTAAAAGATTATTTACTTATTATGGGTTACAATTTTGAAAAGTGAATCTGAACATGTTTCAAGCCATTTTTCACCTTAATCTGTCCCTTTTAAGCTAAAAGTTTGTGAAATGGGTTAAATCATCTATCGTAGCTCAAATTTTCTGAGGTTTTGACACATGAAAAAACCTAGAGAGAAACTTTATAACTTTCTTGGCTAAATAATTATTGCAGTGAGTGTGTACACATGTGGCGAAGCTTTTGTGAGCAACAATTCATTGAGAAGAGTGGATATTAAGAAGTTTGCTGGAATGAAATTTGTGCTAATTGGGGATAATAATTTGGGATAATAATTTTTATATGTAAACATATTATAATTATACATTTTCGCATTCAAATTTCGTTCTAACATTCACATATATACCTGCTATCAGAAAATTTTAATTGATGAAAAATTAATGTTCGAAGTTTATGCTATTTAAAATAATTTAAATTTACATTTAATAATTAATGTATTTATAATTTCCTATTACTAGCAGACACTCATAACTGTACGGCGAGCGAGCGAAACGAGCTGGGATCTTTTAGTGATCCCAAAAGAATCACAACGTGATTCTTGGGGGTTGACGAGCGGAGCGGGTCGGGTGTGTAACCCCCTAGTATTTATAATTATTATTTACTCTTTAAAATCACTAATTTTCACTGATTGTTATTAAGATAGTTTCTTCTAAATAAGTATTGTAAGATTTTTTATCATTTTTACAGCTTTCAAACAATTGTTCTTAGCTTGTTTTAGAATTACTAATTGTTGTGTTTATAAATTTTTGAAGATGCCGATCAATAAAGAGATTAAAAAGAAGAGGTTATAAAAAATTTAGATTTACAAGTTAAAGGGAAACACCCGAAAGACATTTCTAAGATAAGAGGCATCTTTGGGGATTATTTAAAAAATTTTGCAAAAAGGTGACAAAAATATTAAAAGAGAAGATCTGATTTACAAAAGAAAAGATCTCTGGGAGAATAAGAGACCCTGAAAGAATAATTTTCAATAAAATGTTGAAAAGGCTAAATTTGAATGGACAACATAAAACCGATTGACAAAGATGGATAAAGAAAATTGTGTTTCATGATGATAAATGCCTTTTAACAATATTTAGTGATAAGAAAAAAGTAGAATTTTGGTGATATAAATTTTTCTTGGATGATTTAAGAAACGAACCAAAACGTTTTTCTTGTATGCACCATCGTGGAGGATCAGTAATGAGTCGGAGTGATTTTGAATTTAATGGCTACACGTTCTTAGTTTTTGCGGTACAAAATTGAGCTTTAATTGCTATCAGCAATTATGACCGCATCATCTGACGACACTACTGGATTTGCTCAGAGAACCTGATTGTGCTTATGAAGATGGAGCATGATTCTTACTTCAAACTCTACAAAAATATGATTTCACCAGAATACTATCAATGTTTTGATCTGTCCTGCACTTAATCTAGACTATAATTCTACATAGAATGTGCAAGGAAGGTTAGAACGAAATACGTGAAAATGTAGAAGCCAATATTTTTCGAGAAAGCAGCGTACAACAATATATTAAGCAAGGGAGGTATTAACTCACCCCAGAATTGATGCAAATAATAGAACTTTCGATGAAAATCGGTTATTTGAAGTGGTAAAATGTAACGGAAACAATATTATGACCATTTTTGGTGTCTATAATTATGCGACACCCTATTTGGTGTTTTATAAAAATAATTAATACTTTTTTAATTTTCCAATAAATTAATCTTTAATTACATTTCCAATAGCATTTTTAATGATCCACATCGCATATTATATTCAATTTATAACCAACTATTTTGCAGACAACAATTTACGCTTGTGTCTATACTTTTTGGACAGGGTGCACAGTATACAACACGCCTTAGATTTGAAGGCGAAATTCAATGAACTTGGGATGTCCAAATTTTACAAACATTTGCCACCCAGGTTTGTAAACATTCAAAAATTAGCATATGAAATCATTTCCATGTTTGAAAGTTCTTGTCAGTGGAAAGAAATTATTTTCACTTATGAAAGGAAATGAGAATCCAATCAATCCCGAATTACTCACATTCCTGTTGCATCAATTTTGAATATCAATCGGTGCTGACAAAATATTAGGCGAAGTAGGAAAGATGGTATCAGACAGAAGGTAACAAATTTAATTTCAGAAAGAAAACATTAACTTTAAAGTGGTCCTCGTTTTTCTTATACTGTACTTTCAAAACAAACCTTTTTCCATAAAATTTATGATTATTTTTTGGCCCTGTTTTTCTCGTCTTGGCGGATAGTCTGCAATGTTGACATAATTGCTCTTTGCATGGCATTTTGACTGGTTAACATAACAGCTTTTTGTAGTTCCTCATTAAATTTATTTGTTTGTGACCCTATAAGTGCTTTCTTCGTATCATTTTTTACGACTCCTTGCATTTTTACGGGTAAGGATAAAATTATGAAACGAATGTTATTATTTAGCTTACTATATTTAGATTATGGCGTGAAAGTTCCTTCTTGCTTCCTTTAACCGACTTTACCAATCACTATGTTTTTCTTTTCAGAGTCGGTCGGGTACTATGGGACATGTCAAAATCGAATAGTATGGGCCATGTGAGTAAAAATTACTCCTTTTTACTTTACAAAAATGCTATAACCTTTAACTCCTTAACTGTTTTGTTTTCTCAACTATCTTATTAGATGACTCCTTCTGTTTTGGCAGTGCTTTATCATTTTAATTAAACTGAAAGCTTATAAAGTAGTTAGAATGTTTATGGAATCCACATAATTTTTATATCGAACTATAACTTGTGAGAATGGCTATGTTTAAATTTACGAGTTTGAAATTGTGATAATTCGATGCACGTACAGGACACCGGCAAATCAGTTAAAGGATTAAGGTTATTTAAGCAGTGTCGCTGGCATGAAGTGGAAGACAAGTCACCCCCACGAAGGACTGACCTTTCTTGGACCTTACCAAACTCTTCTCCCTACTGCCTAAATATTAGATGCTGCGAAGTTTGCAGATGTTTACAGGAGAGAGTACATTAGGATCTGCTCCTATTGTGCCAGATGTGACATTATATATTTCAGCTTTCTTGATTACCTCGAAAACCATCTTCCAACGATTTCAATATAATGTAAGAATATAATTGTTTTCACCGGTTACACGTCGAATAAATTGAATAAAGTGGCAGGTAACGAAACGTATGAAGTAGAAAGGGTACAAAACCAATAAAATGAATGGCTATAAAAGCTACCAAACTTCTGAATGAATTTTAAAAATTTGTGTGAAACACGATGAGTGATGCTTAAATCCGTTAATTCGATGAGTCATTTATAATAATTTAAGCAAACGAGTATAATTTTGAAACCATTTTAAAAATTGATCCTTTTGCTAAAATTTATAAGGAAAGACTAATGTTAGTTTTAAGAAAACTACCGTGTCAACTACCACCAGTTAAAAGAAATCTTCATATTCATAAGAATATGGGACCGCATGTAGTAGCGTTTCTAAAAAAATTCAGAAATATTCATTATCGGTTGTGAAAAATTCAGGTTTTTCTTCCTTTTTAAAAATTTCAAATATTGAGGTAGGAGATGTTGCTTGTTGAGCGACGACATATTAATACTATATAATAATAAAATAAAATCACTTACTTGCAAACCTTTTTGTTAGCTCTGATGAAATCTTCAGGTGTCTTAAGGTCGCCCGTGGCCTCGATGATTGGTTCAACACACACGCTATCAAGGATAGCTTTTTGGTAGCAAGCCCTTTCTTTATCAAACCCTGAAACAAAGTAAGAGATAGGACATTTTGAAGACTGATCAGTAACAATGTGTCTTTTCAACAGCAGTATCATTAAGCGAAGTGTATTTTGGCTAACTATACACATGGTTTAGTAATAATTAACCTAATTACTGCTAAATCAAAACCGACATGCGAATTATTTTACATCATGGGGCATACTAATTTACCATATTTTCAATCCATCCTTCTTTTTGTTGCACACTTTTATTAATCTGACTTCTTTCATGTGTTTGAAGATGTAATCTTGTAATCCATTTCTCATTCACTTTTTTCTTGATGTGAAAGATATTTGAAGTTTTGTACAATCTTGTATTCTCGATGACAATACACAGTTCTAATATTTTCTCAGTTTCCAATTAAAAGTCTAATAAATTATATTTTGATTCGATGCGAATGAGGTCATTTGGAAGCGAATTTAAAAAAAAAGTTGATTTCAAGATTTAACAATATTTAAGTTTTAAATTAAAGACTAAAAGACTAAAATGATTAAAATAAACATACTTTCTACATTTAGCTCAATAATACAAGTATTTTAAAAAGCAGTTCATGATAAATTTATTTATTTTTCATCGGTATTATCGTGACAACAATAAAAGCATAAAACATACATATGAATCACTGCATGTTGCGCCTAGTCTTTAATTAGCTAATCCATCTACAAAAAATATTCCTTGCTAAGTATTATTGCAAAAATCGCCCGGTGCGTGTAAGGTGAAAACAGTCCAACAAGCAGGATAATCTAGAATGACGGTTTATTCAAAATTTTCAGGAAAACATGAAGCTCAGGTAACAGGAACAATAGCTCTTGTACAGATTAACAACGCAAACAGACTACAATTCACTAAAAATGACAATAACTGCACTTTCAATAACCCTCAGCACTCCATCTTTCCAGCACGCATAGCAGACGAAGCTCCAAGTGACTCCTCGAAGGCGTTCGCACTCCACAGACCTTTTTCGTCGAATCAGTGTGAATTAAAGTGTTCCTGACAGAGCGGCGTGACGCCCCGTGAGACGCCTGTTCCTGGTGACGTCAAATGGAATTCTCTGGATCTCGGCCCCTAATAGAGATATCGAGAAAATAATTGCATTTTCGGGAATCTTGGATTTGTCTCCAGTCGCCAAAATCGTCGCCAAGGTCAGGACTTCGCTGCTGGCATTCCATACTTATCCCTTTAAAACTCTCTTCCCAACTATAAGACTAGCAAGGCAGAAGAGTGACACTACATTTTTGTAACAATATAAAAGGTGTCTCACAAAAGTGAAGCAAGCATTAATTTCCTTAAATATTGGACTCAGACATAAATTTCCAATTACAAAGTTTCATCAAATAAGGTAGGAATTTGCCTGAAAACACTTTAGCTTCTGTGGAGTTTGTCAATAAAAAGTTAAGAAAATTGAATTCTTATATCTTTCCCATGTAGTTAAAGTGCCGATGAGTAAAATGTTTAATAACTTATAGAAATATGTATTTTATCCCTGAAATGTTCATCGAAAGACTAGATGAAACAGCAGTCAAAGGTACGGAAAAATTATCTAATCAATAGATTTTCTTCTCATATTTTTGTAAGTTTTGCAGATAGAAGCATTCAACTTTGCATGTGAATAGATGAATGTAAAGGAAAAAATTTACCTATTGTCATTTTTGCACTATGGAGATGGTATAACAACTTAATTTTTTAAAATTTCTTATTATCAATCCCCACAGAACTCAAAGTGTTTAAAGACAAATTCTCACGTTACTGACGAAATATCATAATTGGAACTACATGTCTAGGATCAATGTTTAAGGAGATATACTTGTTAAGGCGCTTGTTCCACTTCTTTGGGACACCCTGTATACAAAGACAATACTTATCGTTTGACAGCAATTGAATTCTTACAAATGCCTGGATACATGAAATACATAAGCTAGGATTATATACTATATACACAATTTCTACGTTTTAATCACGTAATCAAGAAATAATTAATTAATACAAGCTGCAATGAAATCAAATGAGTCGCGTTTAAATGAAACGAAAAATCTGATTTTAATTTATACATTCCAATTGGAGAATGATTCGCATATGATAACGAAATTCAATTTAAATAGGATTTTTAAAAGAAATATAATGAATTTGCTTTGGAATTTTTAAATGTATACACTGTCACGATTTTCCAACTTATTTGTGCACAAAATTTTGTAACTCTAAGTTAGTATTTACTAAAGAGCTTAATAGAATCACCATCCCCATAAGTTGGGTATAAAAAGTATTCAGTAATAATTGGTGATTAAACAATAAATTTTCTTACAGACTTTGATTATATCATCACAAATTACTCGGAAGCCTCCCCTCAGGTCGAGGGCTTTTATCCATATGTGAGTGTCGCATTTACGTAGCATTCGAGAAAGACACTCTGCCTCATCTTTGACGCCCTTGCCTAAAAAAAAGATGCATTATTCCATGTCATTATACGTACTGAAATAAACTTAAATGGGTACTCCACCCAACCTAGAATGATGAATTGCTGATGACAATAAATAACAATATTGATACATGTAAGAAATATGATAATTCATAATAACCGGATAAAAAATACACATAAAATGTAAAACATAAGAAATATATCAATAATATAAATAAATTATTAAAATGAAATAAAATAAATAAAAATAAATGAAATAAGACAAATAAAAGAAATGAAAAAATGAAATAAAATAAATAAAAATAAATGAAAAAAATGAAATGAATTAAATAAAAGAAAATTAAAAAAAAACAGAATTTCTTTATTGTAACGGCATTGATATAGATAGAGACTTCTTTATTATTTATTTCCGCTAGGAGCCGAGAATTCGAGAGAAAATTTCCTTTTGACGATAACAGAGAAAAAAAGAATTATGTCTAATTGTTAGCGAGCGATATCATATGAAATGACTTAGGAATTTAGGTAAAATAATTAATTGTCTTTATAAATATTTTGTAAAGGTTGTAAATATTTGCATACAATTTAAATCCTTGAATGATATATTAAATGGCAGTTAATATAGAAATATTTCGCCTGTAATTACTATACTATAAATAAATACAATTAAAAATAACAATCATAAACCATTTAATTGAAGAAGAATTTCCAAGATATTGTGAACTAAGTTCCTTATAACTGTTTTTATACTTCCTTGTAACATATGAGCTTAGAATGGCAAAAAAATTACAGAATGCGAAATATATCGGATGATCGATTATACATACACTCAAATTTTGGATAACAAAATATTTGCTTTAGTTCGAACAAATTTTCCAATCAAGAAACGACTGGTTTGTGTGGCCAGATTTTCAGATTCAATGGGAGATTCTCTAGAATCCGGGCATACTATCCGGTACTCTGAAAGGGAGCAGTTTAAACGCCTTGATAAGTCTTAATAATAGATGACTTTTCATGAAGTTCTGCTGAAATTTTTTAAAAATTTCTGTCAGCAACCTTAAGGCATATCCCTTTTGTATAATTTAGGTTAGAAAGGTGCCTGCTATCCTTAAACAATAGCAATTTTTGTCTTCTAATACTTTGGCAGGGATAAAGAAACCAAAACCGCATAGTATGGTTTACGCTAATATTTACTTAGTTTGTTTTCTATTTTAGTAGCCTATTTTCATTTTCACCGCAGCTGTTGAAACTATAATCTTTCAAATCTTTCGTTCTTGCCTTTTTTTATGCACATTTATTTAATTTGATATGTTTCACGTTTTTAAGGCTGAAGTTTTGTGATCGTTTTACATGCGCTCATCTGGAAGAGCTTTGGAATTTTGTGCACTTGCTTTTTTTATGTGTATGCATTCTTTTAGAATTTTCAGATCTTAATTAACAGTTAATCACTTTATTTAATTAAATTTCATTGTCATATGAGAGGCAGTACCTGGTAGTGAAGATGACGGAAAAAATTGATTTCAAATGTTCTTAATATTTATAATAATGAATTATGACTTACACAGGATTGTTATAATTAAATTTCGCCTATCCAGAAGGCTCTAGAGCCAGTTTTAGATCCGCAAACAGATCATACATATATTCAACTGAGTCGCTACATGAAAATAGCAGGAAAAAATCTAAATCTTCTTCAGTAGGTGGCGCTGCGTTGATATCTGTGGTGAATTTGAAGATTTTTTTTATCAGTGAATAGTTCATTTCATTTTTTTCTTTTGTTTAAATAAAAATGCTGTCGAAATTCTGTTCTGAACGCAAAGTCTTTCTTCGTCAATATTTCTCTCTATTTTTTCTTCAAAATTTTATCCAGTGAAGCGTTTCTTCTCTTTTTTTGTGAAACAAAAGAAAAAATTGTGAGTTGAATTACTTTCTTGCATAAAAAGGGTGTTTTGATTGAAAAAAGCATTTCGAACATTTACATTTACAACTGAATTTTAAAGCGCTTTCAGTTAAACAAACAAAAAAATTCTCAAATGAATTATTCAATTTCGCTTTAGAAGTAAATAAATAAATAAACATCTTCAAAAATCAGCTCAGATATCGAAACTTCCTTTTTCGTTTTTCTCCTTTAATTTTTCGGTTTTCATACAACACACCCCTTGTACTCTGAAGCCCCAGAACCGGTTCTATGGTCTTCTAAAAAGCCAACTTTAATTATTACAAGCCTTTGCTTAATACTGAAAAGCAAAAAAATGAAAATAAAACATTTCTAATTTTTGGTACATTCAAAAAAGCTGTTAAATTGTATAAGTGTAAGTTAAATTCATCTTATTTTCAAGTCGGGAAATTGATACTTACAAAGTCTCATTCTTTCTGATGGGACGGGTTCCATCATGCATTCTTTGACAGCAGCTCCGATGCACTTCTGGTCACAATGAACCGAGACAAAGAGGCCTGAAAGAGACACACTACTTGTTTATGCAACCAAGTATTCAGGGTTTGGCAAATTTTTAAAAGTTATTACTGAAATTTTTTGATGATTGTAAAGATCAAATTTTCAATCTTTTTTCTGTTGTGTCAGACTTCTATAATTTTATTTAATTGCATGTTCCTCAGGAATAAAAAATCATAATATTTTCAGAACTTGATTAACAATTAACCACTTAATTTTAATTAAATTGTGATTCCATGAGAGGCGCCATCTGGTAGTGCATTGGAAAAAATGTCGACTGGAAGATTCCATAATGATTAAAATAACGAATTATGAAATAATTTAAAAAGTAAAAAGTAGGAAATAATTATTCACAGTTTGAAAGTTTTTTTTAAATTACAATTTAATAGTGTTCTGCAATGAGAAAATGATATTTTTCTTTCACAAATCTTCAATTGAGCACAAAAATCGGAGAAGGGGGAGGCGGTGATTGTATTGTGGTTAGGAAATTAAATCTCAATGAGCAAGACAAGAAAGAAAATTCCTAAACATTTATTAAAAGCTAAAATATATTTAAATGTGATTAAAATGCATTTTTACTTAGAATATATGTATCAGCACCTCTAAATTTTACGACTTCTGTTTTGATCCACGGATTTCTGATTAACTAATTTATCTTCTGTATAGCACACTATTAAAAGCTTGTTTTTAAAAAATTTCATATTATGAGTAATTATTGAATTGCATATTTTTATGAGATACCGGTTATATTTCTGTAAAAGGATTACGCGCAATATTTGATTCTTTCCAAATTTTCTAACTAGGTACCAAAACTTTTTCCTAACTAGGTCCGAAAGTCACAAGATCAATAGGATGAAAAATTAGATATTTCTTAAATTTCTTCAAAGTAAGGGTGGCATGCATGATGTCTAAGTTGAGTTTAAATAGGCGGTTTATTTAAGATATAATACGAATCAAAATTTTTTCAAGGCCTTAGTGGAAATAAAATATTATTAAAATGAAATTAAAAAACAAGCTTTTATTTATGTACGAAAACGCAGAAAATATTTTTTTAAACAAAAATCCAAAAGTGAAATCAAAAATCCCAAATGAGGAGGAGCTAATGAAAAAACTATGTGAATTTTCATTTTATTCTCATTCATAATACAGAATGGACATAAATTATTGGACCCATTTCGACAGTTAATTAGAAAAAAAAACCTATAATGCAGCAATTTTGTTTGTTTTTTAATGAAAGAGTAGTTTAAATAGGTTTTTTTTTCTTTGCGACAAGTAACGTGTCGTTACGGCGCTCTAAATATGCTACGGCAGAGTATCAAAATTGTCAGTCTCCAAGTAACAACTCCATCAAGCATTGTTATGAGCAATATAAGGTAACAGGAAAGGTGCTGGACGGCAATCGGCCTTAGACGAAGTTGTTGAACGAATGAGGGAGACTTTCACTCCTTAATTGCTCATACCAACGCTTAATGGATTTCTTACTTGGAATTGCAATGCTCTAAGCGAAAACGTCTTTGTATGGTTAAAATTGATATGACTTCGTGGAACCGGAGACGTACTAGACGTGCGTTCTGCTGCACGGTAGCCATTTTGATCCTTGCGTTGGGAATCTTTCTCTGTAGCAGAGTTAGAGGGCCGTAACGGCACGTTACCCATCTGAAAGAAAAACTGATTTTAAATAAAAAGAAGTTGTTACATTATAGAGGGTTTTCTTATTAATTTTGGAAATGGGTCAAATAATTTATGACCGCCCTGAGCACCTCAGTTTTTAATGAATGCTTAGAAATATTCGTTATGATAATCATAGTGGCTATCATAATATTTTCAATGTGTGACGCCTTTGCTTTTTTTGTTTACGTGTACTTCGTTCAGTTACGTATTGCTCTTCCTCGCATACAAGTTTTAAGGAAATTTTACTTAAACTGATTAATTTGAACCGTAAAGAAATTTTTTTCGCATTTTCTTGCAAAACCTTAACTTGATGTTAATAACTACTTTTTACCTAGTAGATTTTCTTCTTAGACTTCAGGTCTTTTTTCTCAACTAATATTTTATTTTTATAAAAGATAATATTGTAAAATTTGGGTTCCGGCTAACCCCCATGTTGAGGATTACTTGGTAAATATATTTTCTATGAAATAAAAGCAAATGGAAGCCGAAGTTTTGATTTAGTCCAAAATAAAATCAGAAAGTAAAATGGTTAGATATAATTTAGTTCAAGACCAAGTTTATATATTTTTCATCAATTTTCTAAATACAACAATTTTAAGATGGCTAAAGGAAATGTGCAGCCCTCCTTCCTTATTTTTCTAACTTAATCATACAGTGTGATGGCAATGAATGAAAAAGGTTACTTATTCGGAACTTAAACGCTTTATTTTTTATTAGTATGGCTGGATTATTTTTCTTTTATATTTCCCAATAGATAAAAAATGTCCTTTCCTCCAAGACTTTTGGACGATTGCCATGCGACCAGAATGCCACTCTGCTCTTCTTCTAACCAAGAATGCGTCTCTCTGCTATATTTTACTGACATTACAGTCATTAAATTTTTGGCTCTAAAACCAATACTCAGCTCTCAGGAGACCTGAATTAAATTTTGGTTTCATGTCTACAAAATAATGAACAAAGGATACGGATAAACGATTTAATTAAAAAAATACGAAAGCAATGACATCAATTTGTAGTTTCGGATGGAAAATTAAATGAATATTACACATAAAGGTAGGGTTACTTGTAGCCGCTTTCCGACTGGTCATGTATTCATTTTAGAATATCAGCAGCATCTGATTATACTCGGCAGTATAAATTTTACTGTGTTAAATGGTTCTTTACTAGCTGAATCTACATTGCTATTTTCTTATGAACAATGTAAAATGTAAGTTTTCCTTTGCTTTCTTGTATTTCTAGTTTATAAAATAAAGAATGGAAGTTGTCGGGTCAGCAAAAATTCGTATTTTACCACAAACACAATAACTTAGCAAGAACAGTTTGGGAAGAACAGAATGAAGCTCAACGCCAAACACTACTTAGGCTGCTTGCTTTCTGTTGTGAAATGGGAATCTGAATATATTCAAGTTAGTAGAGACAAGGGACGATTTTAAAACATTTTTTTTGTGGAAGGTCCAAAAAACTCCCCAGGGTCCGAATACCAATTTTCCTCGGTACTGAAATCGTTTTCGACCTTGAGATTTTGATGACTCTACTGTTTAAAGTTCTCTAAATACAAAAGGACTGAATTATGTCGTGAACTGCGAGGGACAATAAATTAAAAACGCAACGATCTACAAGGACGAAATTTTATACGTTGCTTTTATCAAAATTGTGAATTTCTATCAAATTTTTCGAATCCTTGAAAAAAAAATCTGTCCGTTGATTACATGTAAGCTCGATAAATCAATCACAACTCTGGATGGATTAAATTCGGTTTATAGTTTCATCATCAGAATAATGGTGGTCAAATAAATGAACATTTCACTAAAATTGACATTGGTCTGTGTTTCCTTGGTATGTGTGAAAACGTTAACTCTCAAAACACGCAACATACTAGATAAATGAAATTTCTAAGCAGTCGTGACACAAAAATAGTAAATTTGTATCAACATTTGGTCACTTGGTCAAGGGAAGAGGTCAATTGAATATTTGGATTTCTTTACCTGTACTGACCAGTTTAACACAAAACGCTCATACTGTATGTAACGAAGTCGAGGAGAGAAAAGTACCAACTGTTTCTTGTTATGTTTAGGTGACACTTTCCTACGTAATATTAATTTTTAACAGGATTTGCCTTTATATATATGATTTTATTGGAGTCAATCGTGTTGAAGTGCTACATGAGATGATCTTTAACCTGGAGAGGTCGCATCATGAAATTTTTAATCGTAGGTCACGTGGCGTCTAACAGACAAGACCTCTTTGCTCATTAAAATCTAAGTAATTTAATTTAATAAAATAATATCCTTCTTCTTTATTTTTTAGTTTATCTGTATTTTTACTACATCTTATATCATTTTTATTGGAAGGACTTAATAATAAAATACCTGGGTTATGAATTTATTCAAGACACTATATAATATAGAAAAAATATTTTTCAAGTTTTTATATATAGAAATATTTTTCGAATTTTCATGCATTTATCTCAGTCTCTTTGATGCCATTTCAAATGTCATCTAATTATAAAATTGAGAGGAAAATATAAAATGTTTATCTAAAAAATTATGTAATTTACCTCTTTACTTGCTTTTACAGTTTTATAGCATGGAGTCTGGGAGACTCTTCAGCTCTGACTAAAACGCACACAATAAGGCCTAGATAATGATTAGAAAACCGAGAATGGAATGAAACAATCCGAAGAAGTAAGGAGGAGACCACTCCGAAACAAACCTTTTTCCAACTACGCTCATCAACGAAATAAAATTCGCGTGCATCTGTCGTGGACATTTGCCTCTCTAGTGTTAAATTGCGAAATCTAGGCAAAGTTATGCTCTTGCAATAATTATGGAGATGATGCTGATTTATTTCGCTTTTTACGCTTGACTGTACACATAATTTTTTTAAGATTGTAATGATTTCTCTTCAAACCCTAATATGTTTTTTAGGATCTTGTGCTTGTGTATTATATTTAACGTTTTAATCCTTGCTTTTATTTAATGGTATTTGATTTAATGTTTTAAATTTTAAAAAAAATTGTGTGTATGATTTTAATGTGACGGTATGCAATATGGGCATTGGTAATCTCAGTGTGACTTTTAATGCTTTTGTGATTCCGTGTCTTCGTTTAAATCATTTATGCGTTTACATTTTATAATCATTATGGTTTTGTGCTTTGAACTTATATTCTTTGTGTTTTTAGTGCATTTATGATTCAATCATTCATGCAATAATGTTCTTTTGTATGTTTTCATTTCACTCTGTAAAATAGAGATTACCTCTATAGTATTTTGTTTCTTTAATTAAATAAATATAAAAATGAGTTATTTTCTTGCACAGGTTTTGA